>JAQQZZ010086424.1:4195-18401 GCA_030265115.1 Mopalia vespertina
TTTAGCTGATCGAAGAAACTTCCTACTTTTCCCACAGCGTCGATCACTTTGAAGGCTGTTCCCAGTTTGGTACCATCGGTCAATGAGGACAGGGAGTCTAACAGACCACGACGAGAAGGTGACGCTGATCAAGGGACAGAAAAATATATAGTTGACTTCAAATATTTATTACTGGATTAAATGTAAAGAAATTGCCCGATTCAAGGTTTTGCTAAAGAACCAGCCTATCAAACATCCATAGGAAACCACTCAACCTACCCTAAAGGAACTGGTAAAGGTCACAGAATAACTGTCTTTGCAAGATAACCGTAGGTGCCCAGGTTAGCATTCAGTGGTCGAAGCAATGTGATTGCTGAGAAAGCCCCAACACGCAAATAAGAAAAAGGATAAAATATGACTTTTTAATGTTGCGATTCATACATAATGCTGTATAATTTTACCAGAGTTATCTAAAAAGAGCCCTTCCTGTGAGCTTCACAATCTGAGTATGGAACCCAAGTGTGTTTTTTGTACATAGAAACAATGTTTGCGAATGTTTCCTTTGCTGAAAGAACGTCTTCATTTCAATCTACAATATGTAAAATTTTGGTTTTTCTTTTCGAGCAGTGAAGTGTTGCGTCAGATCATTAAGTTTTAGAATCGACTTTAGGGTATCTTTTTTGTATGCTGAAAAAATACTTAGAAATACTACATTACCTTGAGTAGTTTCTATTTGAGAAGTAAAGTGGTTTATCAGATCGTTCAGACTAGACGAGATATCAGTGATGGTGGAATTGAAGGCTTGGTGGACTTCAGGAGAAAGCTTTTTTAGCTGATCGAAGAAACTTCCGACTTTTCCCACAGCGTCGATCACTTTGAAGGCTGTTCCCAGTTTGGTACCGTCTGTCAGTGAGGACAGAGAATCCAGCAGACCACGACGAGATTGTGACGCTGTGCAAGAAAAAGAAATATAATATATTTTAGTAACTGTCCTAACGGTACTAGACGCATTGAACTAGTAAACACAATTGGATCATTATGAAGAGGGATATAATGGTAACTATAACATCAAAACAACAGTTTTATTGATGTAAGCTAATGGAATAAAAAACATGATCCTTCATCCAGTTTGTGCTGGTTTCCTTCTTAGACATTTTGGACAGTTTAACGAAACATTGGTTTGCACCAGTCCTGGGGGTTTTACATGTTATAATCTTGAGCTTTACTCATCGTACTCACAAAAATACAGACACAGATTTTATACGATCCTCGTTAACCAAGTTGTTTATTATCGCAAAAAAATCGCTACATTACCTTGTGTAGTTTCTATTTGAGACGTGAAGTGGTTGATCAGATCGTTCAGACTAGACGAGATATCAGTGATGGTGGAATTGAAGGCTTGGTGAACTTCAGGAGAAAGCTTTTTTAGCTGATCGAAGAAACTTCCTACTTTTCCCACAGCGTCGATCACTTTGAAGGCTGTTCCCAGTTTGGTACCATCTGTCAGTGAGGACAGGGAGTCTAACAGACCACGACGAGAAGGTGACGCTGATCAAGGGACAGAAAAATATATACTTGACGTCAAATATTTATCATTGGATTAAATGTAAAGAAATTGCCCGAATCCAGGTTTTGCTAAAGAACCAGCCTATGAAACATCCATAGGAAACCACTCAACCTACCCTAAAGGGACTGGTAAAGTTCACAGAATAACTGGCTATCGGCGATAACTGTAAGTGCGCAGGGTAGCACTTAGTGGTCGAAGCAATGTGATTGGTGAGAAAGCGATAGCCCCAACACGTAAATGTAAAGAGGAGAAAATATGACTTTTTAATGTTGCGATTCATACATAATGCTGTATAATTTTACCAGAGTTAGCTAAAAAGAGCCTTTCCGAAGAGCTGCACAATCTGAGTATGGAACCCAATCGTTTTAATTTTTACATAGGAACAAATGTTTGCAAATGTTTCCTCTGCTGGAAGAAGGTCTTCATTTCAATCTACAATAGGTTACATTTTGTTTTTTCGAGCATTGAAATGTTGCATCAGATCAGTAAGTTTTAGGATCGACTTTAAGGTATCATTTTTCTTTGTTGAAAATAATATTTAGGAATACTATGTTACCTTGAGTTGTTTCTATTTGAGAAGTGAAGTGGTTTATCAGATCGTTCAGACTAGACGAGATATCAGTGAAATTTGAAATTTAATACAATTAGTTGCGCAGTATACAACAAGTATGGACGTGGCTAAATTGGGCTAACAAACTAGTGGGAAGTATGTGGGTAAGAGCAGTGACGTCACATGCTATATTGTAAAAGATGTGACCTAGCTGGAGTAAAGGTAGGGTGTATTTTAGACACAGGTGTAAAAACACCCTTGATTCCATCTTCTTTGTACCATGGAGACATAAAAAGGGTGAGTTAGGAAAATAAACAGACTATGTTCGCATTGTGGGTGCCAACGACTTAGAAGCCTGGTAGAAGAATTTCTGCAAGCACCTGTCACTATCTTTGGTAAAACAGTACCTGATGCTGGATTGTTGGTAAGGGATCATTCTGTTTTAGGTGAACGAATAAAAACCTACCCTGTCATCCTTGGTTGTAATATTTTGCGATCATTGATGGAACATGCCTCCAAGTTAGAAAGACCAGATTAAAGTCATTGATACATGCTATTCTGTGCCTGCAATTATCAGAGTCTACTTTCAAACATGATTATGGTAAGCTAGAGCCAACAAGTACATATACTTTCATTGCGCCATTCAGTAGTAATAGGTGCAAGCGAGGCCAAGTCTATTTCTGCTGGACAGAAAATGGCTTTTGGAGGCAGAGATTTTCTGAGTTTTGGTGTTCTCAGCCATAGGCAGCTTGAATTTGGAACATCGGACACACTTGATCCTTGTGTTGTTTATGATGGTTGCCAAATTCTTGATGGTGACAGAATTTCTGTTCTAGTTAGCAATCTAAGCCAAAAGCCTATAGAAATACTCGCCTGCTATTGTTTCAGATGTAAGTGATTATGTCTGCCGACCCCATCTGGGATTGAGGTAAGTGTTACTGATGTGTTTGTGACGGTGAGAAGTTTATATTTCCAGATGGTCCAAGTTATAGTTTGCCTCCTTGAACAGAAATGCTGTCCTGAATGAGTTAACTCCATACCAAGCTGTAGAAGCTGCAAAAATGTTGCAACGTCAAAATGCTTCTTTTTCTCTTTTTGTTGATAAAGAGTCATGTGATCTGATTCCTCACAAAATTAAACTATCTGATGACAAACCGATTAATCTTCGAAGGATCGCACCAAATGTTGTGGAATTACAGGAGTTACAGAGACTATGGATAAAGGCATAATTAGGCGATCAAGTAGTCCATACGCCAGTAGTGTTGCTCTGGTAAGGAAACACGACGGGTCTCGTTGTCTTATTAAGACTTATCGCTAAAACTTTTTGGGATGCATTCCCACTTCCGCGAATAGAAGAGACACTGGCGGCCTAAGCACATTAAAAAAAATAATGGAGCTTGTTTTGAGAGATATGAACCTTCGTGAATCGACCCTGTACTTAGATGACGTCTTGTTTTTTCAACAACATTTGGAACGACTACGAAAAGTCTTAGAGAGATAACTAAATGGTGGTAAATGCAAACTGTTTTGCATTACGTGGGACATGTTATTAATGGATTTGGTATTGGAATGGACACAGCCAAGGGAAACGAAACTCTCGAGTTAAACGTATTGGAGCTGGTCGGAGAATTGCGAACAAGCAACGACTCTATTGAAACACAAACTGACAACTACTCCAATTTTGTTTTACCCTAAGTTTGACCAGGATTTTGTCATTCCATGGTTTGAGTGCATGTCTTAGCCAGTATGACACTGAATGATGTCTTCGTCTTATAGTTTACGCAAGCAGAGGTTTGTGTGGAGCAGAATCTGACAGTTCCTCATATTCAAGCTTTAAAATTTAATTGTTCGCGTTAAAATGGGCAAATATGCATAGGTTCCGAGAGTTCAAGACCCATTGCTAAAGTTTGTTTGACAATTATGGGACGCAGGATGGCAACCAGGTGACCAAGAAATGCATGTGGCTGTTCCTGCGTTCAAAGGGTGGACTAAAGAATGATAAACTTTATTTGAACATCACGCGGTATTGTTTCGACAGGTTAACACCGCTGTACAGGATCACACCCAGATAATATTGTTACCAGAAAAATTCAAGTCACTGATGTTGCGGAAACTCCATGATGAATTGGGCCACCCAGGTATAGAAAGGACCTTGACATTGTTGGTCTAGATTCTTTTGGCCTGGAATGTGTCAAAGTGTTCAAAGGTATCTTCAGAATTGTTTCCACTGTGTCGTCTCGAAGGTTCCAACACCCAAAGTTAGACCTACAATGAAGCATCTCTTTGCATTTCGTTTATAAGAGCTTGTTGCGATGGATTTTCTCAAGCTAAACCGGGGTAAAGGGAGTCTAGAGGACGTACTAGTAACCACAGACGCTTTTACAAAATTTTCGCAGGCTGTACCTTGTAGGAACCAAACTGCTAGAGTCGTGGCTGTAGTATTGAGGGATTCTTAGTTTGCCAGGTTTGGGATCCCCTCCAATTGCATTCGGACCAGCGACGCAATTATGAGAGTGATGTTGTCAGAGAATTATGCAAATTGTATGGGATCAAGAAGACTCGCACATCCCCACCCCCCAGGGCATAGACAAACAGAGCGGTATAACAAGAGCCTGTGTAATTTGATCAAATCCATGGATGTAAGATATCGTAGGTTGTGGCCTGAAGTGCTACCTCGTTTACTGTACATCTATAATTCAACTTCCCACAGCGTTACAGCTGTGTCTCCATTCGCTTTAATGTTTGGTCGGGAAGCAGTAATTTCTGGAGATCAACTTTTGAATCTGTGCCAGGGACACTTTTTCTGTTCAGTAGCAAGCACATTTTATCCAGCGTGCTTGGGCTGTAGCCAAAACGGGGATCATTTCGTTAACCGACGAGGACAAGTATCGCAATGACAAGTTTATGATAAACAGTCCTCTTCACGTGAGTGATCGTGTTCTACTAAAGAAGTGTGGATTCAAGACTAGGCGTAAGTCACAAAATAAATTCCATAGTGAGTCATATGTGGTAAAGATCTCTTCATGATCAGACCATTATTGGGAGGTGAACCCAAAATGGGTTAATCGTCGGACGTTAGTGAAATATCCACGAATTGATAGAAGTGAACATGACTTAACTGAAGGGTTGCCTTTCTACAGTATTGACGACGGCTAAGAGGCCATCATGGTTAGGGATATTATTTGACGAGTTTGAACTACCATCAGCAGGTTTCCATGATGAACGCCAGGAAACCTTGCGCAAGTCTTCGAGGTGTAATCAACTTCATTCGAATACCTACAAACTGCCAAGGTCCGCAGTATCATAAATAATAATAATAATAATAGTAATAATCATCTATTTCAACAGTTTCGTAAGTAAGGTATTCTGAGATACATTTGATTATGTGATCAATTTTTCGGGCAAAACATCACACACAAACGTGACGTCAATACATAAAACTGTTAATGTGTATTACTTCTCGGCATAGATAAGGATTTACTTAGTGTAGATCATGAAATGTACAAGCAATTAAGAGATAATTAGGAAAGTGTAAAGTCAGTACCGGTATCTGGAATCCTTTCATGTCTTCCAGAATGACCTGATAAAGTTTCTTCCACGCTTCGCACTTGTGGAAATAGTTCCTGTCATTCCAGCAACACCTTGTTTGTCAGAACGTTCATTTGGATGTTTTAATAAACTTCCAGGTATATTATTGGGATAGGAAAAACAAAAAAGCCATCACTTGTCTTTGATCGTCTCACTTACTTTTGTTCTAATGGATTTTAGGGTGGGTTTTTTTCCGACAGTTTAACGGTAAATAGTTTAAATGTCCAACAGCTAAATAACGCAATTTGATGATTTTATTTGCTGTCATCCACGCACAAGTCAGAAATGACGTCTTAATGAAAAATATCTAGAGGAAGTCTGATTTTGAGTGACCTGAACGTCTTGCTGAACTCTGATTGGCAGCTTTGTGTCACAATAACTGCTTCCTGAACTGTGATTGAACGGATTTGAGTGACATAAACGTTGACTGAAATGTGATTAGCCGATTGAGTGACATGAACATCTTACTAAACTGTGATTGACATTATAGGGGGGGGGGGGGGGGGGGGGGAGAGGCGCAAGGGGCTAAAAAATAGAGAGGGAAAAAGGAAGGAAGACCAAAACAACACCATGCACAAGAATTAGAAAACTAGCTAACTGAATGGAATGGAAACAATGTACTTATAAGGTCTGGAGTTCTGTTCGATAGTTTTGCAGTATGTGACTAGCAATCAACGTTCCATTCCAAAAAAATAAGTTTGGCATAACAATAATGCAAACTCATCACTGTGGTGCAAACAAAAAGGCATGCAACGGACTGCTGCAATTGTATAATAACACTGCTAACGAGATTTTTTTTAAAAGTCTAAATTATCATCTACACACATAGGCGAATCTTAAACTCGTAATGTACATATAGAAATGATTTTGGTTTTGACCAGAAACTTTCACATCATAAAATTGTAATGTGGCTAATTAGGACAACTATTATTTAAAAAAAGAATGGATAATGAAATATCAATCTTATCAACGTCTTCGCCCAGAATATATTTCCAAAATTAGCCTAGATTGCCGCTCAGCCTTTCCTATTCTCAGAGCTTCTGGCGCGTAGATGGTCCCTGGGCCTTTTGTTGGGTTTTGATGTTTTTAATTTTAAATGGCTACTACAAAAATAAATTTTTTAGCCTTGAGAGTTTTTATAGTTTTGCAAAAATAAACGGCAGTACTGCGTTCTTTTGTCCAAGATTCAGTAGCGATTTCTACTATTCTCTGAAATGCATGCCATATCAATTAACACTGTTTTCGAAAAACTTTAAAACCTCCAAAATTGTTCCAATATAAAATCCGAATTCTTTGGTCGTAATGATTTAAATCAATGCTAGCAATTGATGTAGAATTCCTGTACATCCTTGTCCTATCAGAGTAACCGATGTGATACTTTTAGACTGAAAAATACCTCTCGTGGCTCTTGTCGTCTTTTTTTCTCTTTTAAAACTGCAAAAATTAAGATCGATCCATCAAAATGACGGAATCAATTTCACTGCCAAAATTAGCTGAGATTGCCTATACGGGCTTCCTCATTATCGGAACTTCCGGGGCTTAGGCGGCCTCTGGACCCTCTCCTATTAGGCTATGAGAGTCAATCATGCTTTCTAAATCGTTAAGACGTCTGAATACAGGACTAACAAGGCTATGTGCTTCGACCCGTGTCCATTAATTACTGTAAAGATCTGTTTATTAGCGGTACGTACCTTACATAGAAATTTTGTTAGGATAAATAATTTTTGGGCAAATGATACATTTTTCGAGCAAAACATAGTCTGCCCCCCCTATAAATACATCCTTCCCTGAAGAGCCATATGTTTACCATTAACAGCATATATAAAGTATGTAGCCTAACTGAAATAAATAAATAAATAAATAAACAAACTTTTCCAAAATTGTGTTGTGTTTGTTTTGTGCCACCCGAGGACGGTTGACTTAAAAGTAGGGAAATAAATCAGGTACAGTATATTTTATTAATCGTTTAATATTGTTTGGAGAGCTGTGTCCCCCCTGACCTTTTAAGGCCTGTATATTTATCAGAAACAAATATACTGATAGAATGTTTATTTTCTCATTTTGATTTAACTCATTATTGCTAAATTTGCTGAAGACGTTGTCGTGTTTCCAAATATAGCTTGATAAAATCGGGAAATCGTTTGGGTATATAGAATTGGTTTCTCTTCATATTTTAAGTGTTTCGCATCGATAAAAATTAGAAAAGATAAGCAACATGTTGTCTCGAGCGCCATAGCTTCACGATGTCTATTGCGTTTGTCTGTTGGAAATAATCTTTATTTTGCAAGTTTAGTCAAATAAAGAGACGCAACCAGTAGCACAAATATTATTTGATTTAGTAAGTCTGAATTCATTTGTGAATTCAAATTCGGTTTAATTAAATTAAATTATAATGCTAGAAGAATGCTGGTTGAATTATCCACGGTTTAACTCTATTTTATTATTTTTGTTTATCGCCAGTTTGTGATACCACGCTGTCGCTGTAGTCATGGAGTGTGAACAATCAAGGTATTGTGTATTGCCCTAGTCTGCTCCATTGGTTATTGCTGTAACGAATCCTGTGATCAGGTGAACTGGAGATGGACCCTGGGTTGTAGCTATGATTGATCCTGTGCTCAGGTATGACCTGGGAAACAGTTATTTTTGATTTTATCTAAACAAATAGTCATGTGACATCTGTTGTGCCTATTACAATGTATTACAGTAATTGGGTTACTTTAAGTTAGTATGTCAAGTAATAATTTTACATATAGTTTTTTATATTTGATTTGGTGCTAATGCAGTAATAAGGATATGCAAATTCTATATATTTCCTGATTATTCTGAATATGTTATCAACCTGAGAATACCTTTTGTTAGGTTGTTTCCATTGATTATGCATTACACTCAGTGAGTGCAGGCCCACTCTTGTTTTGTAACATCAAAGTATGATAAACAAACAATAGATATATACATATACATATTTCATAGTTTTATGGTGATGTACTGCTACATTAAACATCAACACTAACACAACCAAAGAGTAAGAGTTATTTTGTTCTATTTTGACAACGTGATGTTTTTTTTAGTGTTTTACGGATCTGTTAGAGCGGTAGAAACCTGATAGATTCACAAAAGTCACTGGACATTTACAATGGTTATTTTAAACCAATCCGATTTCTGCAAGTCTTTCGGCACTTCTTAAACTTGATTTAAACCAACCCGATTTCCTAAAGTCTCTGCGCACATCTTAAAGTTGACTTAAACCAACCCGATTCCCGCAAGTCACGAGACATTTCTTGCAGGTGCATGGAACCAACCAAATTCCCGACAGATTTCACCAAGTCACACTATATGTTAATATTAAAAAAGGTGCAAACCAACTCGATTTCTGAAAACCAATTCGGCAATTATCAAAGGGGAAGGAAATCGACTTCATTCTCCAACGTCAATGAACATTTCTTAAAAGTGGCGAAAAGCAGCAGGATTCCAAAATTGGAAACACCTTTAAATGTAGCGGAAGGCACACTGTATATCTAAGCTGCAACGGGACATTTAAGCACAAAGTGTTTTTCTGTGAGCTTTTTTCTCTTTTGTCAATCCCTCTTGCCCAGTCTTTGTTTATACAATGATATAATGGAGATTTTTGTCGACCAGAGAACACCGTGTAATTTCAAGCGACTTGAAATGAAAATGTGTTATTTTGCCCAGGAGATGTGTTACCTTGTGTAGTTTCTATTTGAGAAGTGAAGTGGTTGATCAAATCGTTCAGACTAGACGAGATATCAGCGATGGTGGAATTGAAGGCTTGGTGGACTTCAGGAGAAAGCTGTTTGAGCTGATCGAAAAAACTTCCGACTTTTCCCACAGCGTCGATCACTTTGAAGGCTGTTCCCAGTTTAGTCCCATCGGTCAATGAGGACAGACTGTCTAACAGACCACGTTCATTTCTATGTGCTGAAAAGTTCAATGGAATACGTCTGTTTAAGTACTTTTTTTTAAGAGAATAGTTTCTTACAGTTGATTCAGTGTGTAACTCAAAATTTTGAATGGCTGTTGATGTAACTCAGTAGGCCCCTATGGGGTCCATTGGCTATTCGGTATAAGGCTGGTGTAGGCTTACATTGTTTGTTTAAGTGGCATTTAGAAGCAGTGGCAGTAACATAACACAATTCTATGGATTTCAACTTCTATATTTATTATCGGACAACGTTTCAGTGCAGATACTAGCACCTTTCTCAAGCTTAATGTTGAGCTTGAGAAAGGTGCTAGTATCTGCACTGAAACGTTGTCCGCTAATAAATATAGAAGTTGAAATCCATAGAATTGCATTATACAATTGACTAAAATATTATTGCCATGACGATATTATATATGGAGAACAATGAAATACAGCAAATCCTGTATAAATAATGTCCCAAATGTACTAGAAATAAATTCTAAATTAAATTATATTACAAATATGTGTGCTTACCAGTGTATCAAAGCAATAATCAGTTCCGCCTATTAATAAATCGAGAAAATAACAAGAATTTTGATTAATTAGTTTACATTGAATGTTAATTGTCTAAATAAAAAAAACAGCATGGCTATCAAAACCTTTCTCTGCATTGAAATAAACAGAGGGGTGTGTAAAATGTTTACTACCCATTCCTCCACACAATCATGAAACCATACAATCACAGTTCAAGTGAAATCTCATATCAGGAGCCCCTGGCCGTGGATTAGTGGATAACGCGTTCGCTTACTAATCTTATTTAGATATACCGTTTATGAGATCGAGTCTGTCTGTCGGCCATCAGGTATAGGAGTAAGTCACACATGGTGTGTCTGGCATTCGCAGGGGTTGGTTTTCTTTCCGAGGTTTCATCATGGTTTTCCACCACAATTAGGCAAGAAACAGTGTGAAGTAAACAATCTGTGGTCGTATAAGTGGAATACCCTTGAGTACAATGTTGAAACCCAATCAAACAAACAAACCATATCGGGGTTAGAATTTTGGAAAATAATGTATGTATTGTATGATTTTGAGAGAAGTTTGGGATATCACATGTTGTATTCATGAGAAATTCTATGGACATTTTATCCAGGTGTGGCTACAATGTGCACCATAGGTGTGCTGATAAAGGTATTTATTTAAACACAACGAAATCATATTAGATCAACCTCATTATGAATTGACCACCCTGAAAGGTCTGAATGAACAGAACTTCAAATATTACCTTTGATTAACTCTAGCTTTTGTAGAGGTCTACCTGAACAGCTATAGAGGGTACAAGCCGAGCAGAAACTTTGCATTGAACCGGGATATTTTTCTCTTCTTGCCTTTTTTTAGGAGACCTGAGGTAGAACTAATCCCCTTCCTTTAACCACTGACATCAAAAGAGGTGTGTGTTTTGTGTTGTTGTGTTGGTATGCAGTCTATACCCTTGAGACAGAAGGGGGAAATAACCTAAAATAGTGTCATGGATATGCATTACTCTTGCTGCATAGGAACTCTTTTGTTTTTTTGCTGATAGAAGGTGAATTAAGTACCTTGTTTGAATGGGTTTTACACTGTACTTCGTGTTATTTCACTGAGTATATCATTCCAGTACAATGGTTGAAGGGAAATACCACTCAATACCACTGACTACCCACATAAACATTACAGGACAATCACAGGACATAATCCAAGACATCACAAACTTATCCAGTTTGTGTTGCGCCTTAGCACTGGGGCACCAGGGGCAACAGGAAGCTCTGATGTAAATTCACAATTTCTCCAAAGTATCTGACAGAAAAGTTTTTATTTTAAAAAGTTCTGAGAGCACTATTTTAATTTTTATGGTATTTACTATATGTACATACACTCCATCTGGCTTCCTTTAGAAGCTTCAAAGGGGCTCTTGAGCCAGGCATTTTCTTTGACCTAATGCCACATACACTATCGGTCCTCCTACTGCTGCATCATGGAGAAGTTTTTATTTCACTATTATTTCCAACCTGTGACTGATACATGTACAAAAACAGCACACGCTTTGCTGATTAAGTGTTACATAATGCTACCAACATAGCTGGTGTGGAGCAATACTGGGGTCTTGTGACATTTAGCTATGTCAATTGGTTCTTAGAAGGATCAGTATCAAGGGTATCTCTGAGAGTTTATCTAGAACAAGAGATGACTACTGAATTTTAATTAGTAAATACCCTTCTGCCAATGTGGTTTATTTTTTAGGGAAATATATATATTAACTGGATTTTTTTTTCATCCTATAAAATACACAACTACATTTTAGGAGGAATAGATTTGTCTGGGTTAAATAATACTACTCAAAGCTATTTCACTTATGTGGTGATGGATTGGCCATTTAAAACGGTTCCTTGGTTAAATACGGTGGAAAACTAAGAGGAAACCTCGTAAAAACTGCCAAATGCTAACCCTATGACCATTAAAAGGTCTTAGCATTTACATGGCTGAACTAAGTGATTACCGAAATCTATAGGTTGGTATATTACATGGTTAAAGACAGAAATGTTCCCAAGCTCTAAATGAAAAACCTCTGAAAAGCTAGCTGCCTTCCACATAAAACTTTACTTTATTCATAAATGTAGTTGTGTGGAATTTTCCTACTTTGATTGTCTTTAACATTTTGATGTTTTTAGCTTCGCCAAAATATGCTTTTAAAATTGGCCAGTTCTTTGATTAGAAGACATGATAATAATGGGACTCAGTATGGTATTGGCCAATCTGACATTTTGAACTCTAAGCTGTAATAACATGTCTTCAGACAAAATTGGCAAAATGCTTTATACTGAACTCTAGTATTACTGGCAAGGCTTAGGGATGTATGACTCCCCAGTCTTCAACCACAGGCACCTGGCACACTGTAGCGACTGTACACACTCCTCAAGGCTGCCATTTAATAACAGGATGCTGTTTGCAATTGCTGAAAGCATACTTTTAGAACCATACAACAAAATAACAGGTCTCTAAATTTAAGTGTGCGTACAGAGGCTATTTGCTAATGCTTCACCTTGCAAAAAGGTCCAGAATAAAAAAAGGAAAAAAAAGATTGAGTGTATTTGGCAAAAGCATTTGTTAATATTAAATCCCGAAGTAAACAGACAAACCAAGGTTTTGCTTGATTTGACAAATATATCATTTTGAAATCTAAAACGTAATGAGACAAGAATTGATAACATCGGTGAATGTACTCTCTCTTATCTTAATGTGTAATGACCTATGTTTACATGGATTTGACAAGTGGATACCCTAAATCAAATTTCATCCATGACAAATCCCAACTTTTTTGCTTGTTGTGACAATATTACAGCATGTTATCGAACAATTTTTATGTTTTCTGACAAATGTTGATGCTTTCTAACTGAAAAATTGATCTTCTGTCTCTCAGACACAACTTCCAAGTCTTATAAATAGCTTCCAAAATAGTAATTTTATGGACGAATTTGAAGTGATTTAGGGTAGTATCGAGCTCAAAGAAGATATAAAATATGTAACGATGACATGGGCGAATGTACCTTCTTTAACATTAATAAGTAATGACCTATATGGATTTGACAACAATAACAAGTAGATAATATGGAATTTGAGGATGTAATAACACATGCAGTGATGACATCGAAGAATGAATTCTGCCAAGCTTTATATGTATAATAATAGACTGGAGTTTTCAAACAAGTGCCCGTCAGCGATTTCTGAATCACGATTGGAATTACCAATTTTGATTGGCAGGTGGAATTAGCTACCCAGATTCGACTGTCTATCATGCGCCCCTAATCGCTGGCACAACACAGATAATTAACTGTAATTCCCTCTCGATGATTCCGAGAGATGGCCAGAACATCTGTGACCAATTCTGAACAGATTCCTAACAAAGTAACGCTTGATCTCCAAATCTCCCAAAATCCTCCATGCCTGACTTCACTGTAGGAATGGAAGCTTAATTCACCAATCCATAAGACTGATTATCTCTCGTATAAATATTCCAGCTGCAACCTGTCTGTATGCAATCTGGGGTAATCCTACTTTGAGGAGTTGATTTTTTACATTGTTGTTTACAAAGGTAGAATAAAAGTAGGGTGTCCTTTGTGTGGGATTGTTCAGCCCATAGTGATACATCATCTCTCCTGTTGGTTTGATTAGGTTTTAACATCGTACTATAGGTTATTTCAATTATTTGATGAGAGAAATTAAAATAAAGATTTTCCTAATCAGAAGAAAACAAGAAATTTATCTTTACTCAACCAGGGGCTTAGCAAGAAATCAAAGTATGGTGTCCGGAATGGTCAAAATGTTTCACTTGTTAAGTAACTGGGTGTCCTGCATGTTAAAGTTTCTTAAAACAGGGTGTCCAAATAAGGCAATTGTTCACTTCAGGGTGTCCAAATGAGGCAATTGTTCACTTCAGGATGTCCAAATGAGGCAATTGTTCAATTCAGGGTGTCCAAATGAGGCAATTTTTCAATTTAGGGTGTACAAATGAGGCAATTGTTAACTTCAGGGTGTCCAAATGAGGCAATTGTTCAATTAAGGGTATCCA
>JAQQZZ010086435.1:0-18400 GCA_030265115.1 Mopalia vespertina
ACCAGTAGCTCCTATGGCTGATTTTAAAGTGGATCCTGCAGAGAAAGAAACATCTATGGGAAGGGTTTGTTGTATGACCCGTTTTATTTGCCAGCTGGTTTGTCTGGTGTATGGAATAGAAATCCGAATAGGTGAATCATGAGTTTGTTGTTTCGTTGAATAAAATATTTTCACTCGAAAATAAGTTCAGGAATATGACATGTCTTTATCCGTGTAGGTACCAAGTATTGCGGTAGAAAATGTACACGGTTGCTTGCTGTGTGTCAAGTGCGGGTATTCACCCTTTAAGTGATATATACTCACATGACACTGGCGATGTATCGTACCAAACCCTAATGTCGAGTTATGGCCAGACGGCTCTTCCAATTGGCCTGTTTGATTGGGGAGTAACGTCTTACTCAAGGATATTTCACTTATATGACGACGGATGGTCTACTTCACACTGTTCCTTGTCTAATGCCGGTGGAAAACCGGGGCAAAACCCCGTTAAAAAACACCCCCGCGATTGCCGGAGCAACATCGTGTGACTCACTCGTGGTAGACCGATGGAATAGTAAATGCACACAAAGCCACGACAGCAGGTCCTCCAGGAGCCGTCACATACACAAACATCCGTGCTCTATACATTAAGTATACTCTCTCAATATACACATTTGTTGATAAGACAACTTCATGTGACCCATGTGACTATTTTTGGTATCAGATTTCTCGGGACCCGAGCGTGATTCACGAGGCTGTGGAAATTCAGAATACCTTTGAATACTTTGATGATTTTGAAACATTCGAATCAGACTAAGATGAAAGGCAAAACCAGTATAGAAATAGCTTCATAAGGCTACGGTGAGCTGTTTGTACACAAATTAGTACAGACCGGAATAAGAGAGGTGTTTAGGCCTGACCAATACATTATACCATTTATATTTCTATCGAGCAGCTCAGAACACATATTGACCTGTATTCTAGTGTACCTACTTCTGCAACAGTAGTGCCATTCAGTAAAAGCGAGTAAACGATTGCAACACGATGTTGAATAAAGGGGGCTACTGGGGAAAATGTAAAAGTCAATTGATATCGGCCGTAGTCGTACTTCCGTTAACAAAAAATCCCCATTGAAAGTTGTTTTGTTGAGACTCTTGTATCTCAAGAACTAGTGCACATGTCAGTTTTCATTGACCAAGAGAAGTGGAATTGGTGAGTTTTATTTGTACGCTATAGATCAAAGACATGTTGGACGTCAGCAGAATGTTTTGCCAGAAATGACTTTTTTTGTTCATCACGATTCTCATTTGCTTAAGTCGCTTTTTAGAACGTTTCCAAAGAAGATGAGATTCTCTAGAAAACAAGAGAAAATATCGATCTTTACAAGAGTCCATCTATTAAACACATCGGTAATTTTCAGTGCAGATCGAAAGGCGTCATATATATTTACAGAAATAACCATCCGCTCAGACGAAAGAAACGTATATGCAGTCTGATTGAGAATATATCGGGCTACTTATGGCGTTGACGCTAAATTGGTTTAAACTAAGTTTTTCACCTTTTTAAATGGATCTGTATCTTGTTGGGAACACCTGGAACTGGTTGCAAAGCAGCCGAATCATTGTAGTAAACATGTGTGAGGCTAAAATAGAATGCCACCTTCGGCATTGATTTATATTCTATTTCAGGAGAATAACAGTTGACAATTGAAGCTGAAACAAACACCACAGAGTGTATAAGCAGAGGCATCTTGTACTTAAAATATGTTACTTAAAATATGGTGTGAGTTCTTGATAACGGCAAATATTTACTATTTCCTGATAACTATAGGCACATGGTTACCTTGTCCATGTCGGCTCTGCACCCCACAGCCTGTGGTCAAAATCTTTTGTAGCATATTCAACGAATACCTGTCAGTTGATAAAAAAAGATCTCGTGAAATATGCTGTAAGTTACTACCATTTTAGAAATTAAAGTATCGAACAGTTTGACTTTAACTCGAGATACACCACTTTGCAACAGTTTTCGTCTGAGTTGCATTAACACAAGTTTAGTTTTATGTAGGTTTTCTCATTTTACTAAACTAGTTAAGATCCCGAACCATGCTGTGACTGGCACGTATTTTATCAATGAAAGTGTAGGGCGGTTTAACTAAATCGACAAGTGGTAAAACTGGTAGGATAACTACTGAATGGTTGGCACTCCATGGTGGTGGGGAACATGGGTGGTGAAACTTTGAGCGCCATATGGTGGCATCCCCTACCAACCCTATGAATTATTGAAAAAGGCAAAAAATTGTTGAGATTAATTGAAACTTAAAAATGAAGGAAAATTGGCCTAAATTGATTGTGATAAATATGGAAAACGAAGACAAGTCTGTAACAAAAATTTTCCCCAGGCGAATAATTTATTAAAACTAACGAAAATTTTGGAGTTACCTGTAGGTGTTACACGTCACACATTACTTAGCAGCAGTAAGGCGATCACCCGAGAGAGAGGCAGAGATCTGCGCTGATCTCGTTGATTAAGGTATAACTAACGTTAAGCGCTTTAAAACCAGAAAGGATGGAAACCTAATAAATCTTAATACGTACTTAATTACTTTTGATTTAACTACAGTGCCAGACCACATCTACATTGACCCTTACAGGATGAGGGTAAATCTCTTTATCCCCAACCCAACAAGGGGCTTCAAGTGTCAGAAGTTCTGACACGATAAGACCCCGTGTAGAGGTGGTTTGGTATGCTTCGTTGCTCTGAAGAAGGCCAAGAGGGCTTTGAATGCAACAAAGAGGTCAAACGCTTTATCTTCAATGAGGCCTACATGTCCTCCTCCAAATACTGTAGTTTTGTTCATTAAAGAAATGCGAATCCAAGTAATTACGTATTTAAGTAATTATTTCGTGGCACGGAGGCTTGCTTGTTCCTCGGATGTTCTAGGGTCATTCCAGCCCTAACCCAATGTCAGGAAGAAAGTTTCGTCCCTTACGTGGCCAACTGGTGATGATGGCTCTTCTGCTGTTGATGTGAACACCAGACAACCAAACACGGTTACATCAACAAAGACTACTGGAAACAATGAATAACAGGCCAAAATTAATCAAAACAATAAATTACAGACACAAACAAAATCTAAAAAGCCAACTGGCGCGGAGGTTCGCCTTCAAAGGCCACGAGAGACGCTGTTGAACCATTTCTGTTGAACAGCCGATCAATGTAATTAACATCGAGAGGGCTAGGTTGCCCTCTCCAAAGCCATCTACAAATAAGTCTCTTGTATCGGAGTCGGTTGCTCTGGCAAACCGCTCAGATGCCGTGGGAGGAATGGAGGTGGACACCCTGCCTCCTTCTTCTAAATCTCGACCTCGTACTCGAGGGCGACCGAGTAGTGAGGATTACTTACAAAGTGGCGATTATATGCACTCTCGGTTGAAGCCCACCAGAACACACAGTGTTGATCGCTCACCAAAACGCAAATATTGCGAATGACTGTTAGTGACTATTATTGACAGTTTTAAACACAATATTTACAATTTTTAAAATAAAAATGAAACTTTTAATATATTGACTTTTAACATTGATGTTACTTCTGTAAAGGACTTGTTCGACAACATTGCTGGCGATGTTGTCATCAGGCTCCTTACATCATTGATTATTGTTTTACGCCACATTCAGCGGTATTTCAGCTACGCTATGGCGGGAACAATTCATTTACATCAATTTTTATATCAAGAAATAATTCCAATTAGTAACATCAAAAAGAGAATCAAAATAAACTGAATAGGACATACAAAATACTTTAAAATTTTAAAAAATCTCGAATGTGTCAATATAATAAATTACTCAAATTTGGATCTAAAAATTGTGAAAAAAATACATTTTATGATAAACACCGATATTGATGACAACATCGCCAGCAATGTTGTCCCCTTGGCAGTGAACATCAAAAAGAGAAACAAATTGAACGGGAAAATAAGTGCTTAAATATGTCAAAATATTAAATGTTTAATTTAAAATAAAAATTGTAAATAGTATGTTTAAAACTATGTACAATCATTTAGAAAAAACAACAACTTTGTTACGTTTGTGTTTCGTCAAACGACCAGCACTGTGTGTCCTGTGGTCCCTCAACCGAGGGTGGAGATGCATGTAGTCGACCCTTCGCAGATAGTAATCATCGGGCCTCGAGAGAAGGCGGAGGGGAAGGAGGCATGATGTCTACCTCCATCCCTTCCAAGGCGTCAAAGCGGTTCTGGAGAGCACACGGGATTTACTTGTTGATGGCTTCGGAGAGAGGGGACCAACCCTCTCCACGTTAATAACATTAATCGGCTGTTCAAAGTGAAATATTTGAACAGAATCCCTTGTGGCCTTGGGAGGGCGAACCTCTGGACCATATGGCTGTTAAGTTTGTGTGTCTGTTTTATTGGGGTTTTTTTTTGTTTTTGTCTGTGACTGGTTTCCTAGTTGGGGTTGTTTTTTTTATTTTTATTAGTCTGCGTTGAAGTAGTCGTTTTAATTAGTATTTGTCTGGTGTCAACAGCAGAAAGGTGTTCATCACCAGTTGGCCACGTAAGGGAGGGTTGTGTCGCAACCGACAAAGAAGCTTTCTTTGTGACATTGGCGTAGGACTGGGATGACCCTTGGACATCCGAAGCAGAGGCAAAGCGGCGTGCCTCGATATTACTTACGTTTTGTTCTGATTTAATTACCTGGATTCGCTTTTATTTTATAAAATAACTACAGTCTTTGGAGGAGGTCATGTGGGCCTAACCACAATTACAGCACTTTATATCCTTGTTGCAATCAAAGCCCTCATGGCCTTCCTCAGAGCAACGAAAGCATACCAGACCACCACTACACTGGGTCTTATCGTGTCCGAACTTCTGACACTTGAAGTACCTTGTTGGGTTGGGGATGAAGGGATCTACCCTCATTTTGTAAGGACCAATGTATATGTGGCCTGGCACTGTAGTGGAATCAAAAGTAATTAAATAGGTATTAAGGTTTATTATAGTACCATCTTTTCTAGTTGTAAAGCGCTTAACATAAGTTATTCCTTGATCACATAGCTCAGTGCAGATTTCTTCCTCTGATAAATCAGACAGACCTCTGTCTCGGATGATCCCCTTTCTGCTGTTAAGTGATCTATGTGGTGTTACGGCTACAGGTAACTCTAAAATTGTATTTAATTTAAGTAAATTTACTGCCTGTTGCTATCTGGCGCATTCCACCAGAAGATCACCAGACCGCAGTTTTGTTACATTCTTTAGAGTTCCAGCAGTAGATATTAAAGTTTTAGTCAACGCAAACGGCCATATTTTTGTTACAGACTTGTTTTCATTTTGACTACTTATAATTAAAAACTTTGGCCAATTCTCGCTTATTTTATCCTTTAAATTAATTTCCATTACTTTTCGTTTTTTTCCCATAATTGATAGGGTTAGGAGGGGATGCCATAATACGTCGTATAGAGTTTCACCACCCATGTCCCCCACCCTCCACGGAGTGCCAACAAGGGCGAGAACCCACTGCGGTAACCAGCAGGGGCAGATAACGAGGATTCCATGGGTGGTATACAAAATAGGAAACGAAATAATAATTCTGCTCTGGTGAGAGAGGAATTGTTCCCCAGCAGAACAAAAAATATATTTTGTTGTTTCCCACTTAATTGACCAATGAGCCACTGCCTTCTGCAATGATCTAAATTTAAGGTAGGATGGAATAACCTAGTTTAGATAATTTTACTTTCGTTCAGCTTGAATTTGATCAATTTCGATGGATTAATGATCAGTCATTGCAAGGCTCGACATGACCAGCCGATTGATCAGATCGGGCCAATCTGACCACCTGTCTAGGATAATATTGAGCCGAAGTGATGTGTTAGAGCAACATGGCTATGTGGCACCCTTTTGCCAGCCAAGTTTGTCCGTCAATCACCAGGATCTCATTCTCCTCCGACACGGGATGCAACCCACGGCTAAGAGGTTGCCTCTTTTCTCGCCTCTTGCGACCAACCGAGGAAGCCGGGGAAGTATTCTGCTGGGCCTGCTGGTGTTAAATGGCCCACCCGCTCTCCCACGGGGACAGGCTCCTTAAGAGAATCGGTGTGTATGAATGTTTGTAGGTGACTATGGTTGACCGTGTTAAACGCAATATTTACAATGTTTAGATCGAAAATGAAGAGTTTTTAACACTTATGTATGTCCTTCTCAGTCCAATTTATTGTTTTTTATGTTAAATGCCAAGGATGCTACTGGTAGCAATTATTATTCATTTCATAATATATGGCTTATTTCAAAATGTTCAAAAGTTCAGTGTCCGATGTCACTTTATGTGGGTATTGTAAAGTAGATAGTCAGTTACATTTACTAGTGTTCATACTTTCATTTGTATTCTGGGTGTGCCTGGAAGAAAAGCGTTGTTGTTGACAGTAAACATGCAATTACAGACATATTGATAAGTATGTTTGCTATTTTGACACCAGGAAGCCAGTACAGCTGCTATTTTCAAAGAAATCAAAGGCTGTGACCCTTAGGGGACTCGATTCTTTGCCCTTGACCAAATGGCAAGCTGTAAATGTCGACCACATATCCACGAAGCCATACGGCCTTCAATATGGATTAGATTTCCAGACAGTCCTATTTCCCTGCTTGTTTCAGCTGACGTCCATCTGTTACACTCTGTTAATAAACCGAATGTGTCGGCTCGATGACAATGCGGGCGGAGTTGGATTGAATTAATACATGGGTTGGCTTTGAGGCATCCTTGTGCCATCGCTTCATTTTCTGTGTGATAAATAAGACATGGCGGTTCTAAACAAATTGAAACTAGATACAGCTAACACATCCGAAACCACACAGTTCCAAAAATAATCGAATTGAAGCTAACATCGGCATCCGGGCTAGCAGTCTCTATAGAGACTAATCGTTATTTTGAAGTGTTTCGGGCGAGCTAGCGTTAAAATTCAATAAAATAAATATTACGCATTACAAGAACTCAACGACCTTAAACTGAAAAAAAAACAGTCTTCACCTAGAACAGTGACTCTCGCGGGATTTATTATACTCTCTCAAGATACACATTTGTTTATAAGACAACAATATGTGACCCACAAAAACGTGCGATTGTTAATGGTATCAGATTTCTCAGGAATCCGAGCCTGATTCACGAGGCTGTGGAAATTCAGAATACCTGTGAATAGTTTGATGATTTTGAAACATTCGAATCAGACGAAGATGAAAGGCAAAACCAGTATATAAATAGCATTGTATGGTCAGGGTGAGCTGTTTGTACACAAATTAGGGCTGTTTAATGAAGATGTTTAGGCCTGACCAATACATTAGACCGTTTATATTTCTGCCGTTGATTGACCACGACTGACGGAACCCGACATTGCGAACAGTTCCAATACAACCTCTCATGGATATAATAATCAAAACGACGACAATATAATGCCAAGCCTTCGATAACGATGGTGACATTACAAAGCAGTTACGCAGAAATTGTTATCACATGTTACATAGTTAATGCTTATAAGCACCATTAGCTCTGATACAATTTTACGATGGAGCATTACTGTAGCACAACGGCAACGGATCAACAATATAAATGACCAAATTAACACAACAATAAAATGTGGAGTTGTTGCCTCTAGTAGGGAAATATGTTCCTCTTGTTCTAAGTAGATACAGACTGACCCGGCTTGAAACAAACTTCCGATACCCATGCAAAGGATCCTTAATATACTAGTAAAATGTTGTAATACAAGTATTATGTAGAAATTTAGCACAAAAATAGAGGGGGTCAGCTGGAGAATGAAATGTTGATTTACATTCTGCCTCACTTCTAGTATTATTTCCACTAGGTTGTGGCGCAAACATTTTAACAGCTTATATCCAAGACAGATTTGTTTACTACTTTCAGTTTAAAGAGAAAAAAGTGTTTAAAAATTATCTAAAAAAGACAGAAAGAAATTTTGAAATAATAAACTGTGCATAGTGTTATTTATATTTCTATTAAATAACTATTTCAATTACAATCATTCATTAAATCAATTCAGTAATCCATACAAATGCGTTTAAGGCACCAGATTACTGTATCGTCAGTTATGCTGTTAAAAACCTCCTACATAGAGCCGGTGCCTAACAGTAGCCTAGTCCATGATCTGAATCAATCTGTGTTTTATGTCCTATGGTGAGGATGCTTAATCCCCCTCGCTAGACTAGCATAAATCACTGATGCAACTGCGCGTTAGAATCTCTTGGTTCCTTCACTTTCTTCACTAACAGGATAAATGTCATAGATTGTGATGGTCCAACAAAACAACATAATGTGCTTGATAGGGATGTTGTTGCCACACTTATTGTCAGAGAAGTCGTTTTTATATAATGTTTTTAGGCGGATTTTACTGATTTCTTACAAATACAGTAGATAAGAAAAAAACATGATAATTACTTTATGTGGATGCGAATACTGTTCCTTGTGAAATCAATACTTACAATCACCAACAACTTTTTATTATCCTGAAAATAACTTATCAGGATTTTCGTTTGGTAAATTCACTGTGAAAGAGAACATATCGTACTTATTTAGAGCAGCTCAGAACACATATCTAGTGCACATGCTATTTTCCATTGCATATGTACGCTATAGATCAACGAAATGCAGGACGTCAGCAGAACATTTTGCCAGAATAAACTTTTTTTGTACGTCATGATACTCATTTGCCCCAGTCAGCGTGTAGAACGTTTCCAAAGACGATTGGAAATCTAGAAAACTACAGAAAATATCGATCTTATAAAAGAGCCCAACTCCAGAATTTACTGTATTTTATCAAAACAAATCGGCGATTTCAGTTCAGATCGAATAGCGTCATATATTTATAGAAATTACTATCCGCTCAGACGAAAGAAATGTATATGCAGTCTAATGGAGAATAAATCGGAACTACTTATGTTTTTGAAGCTGAATTGGTTTACACTAGGATTTCCTTTCTTAAGGGGATCTGTATCATGTTAGGAAGACTTGGAATTGGTTACAAAGCAACGGAGACATTGCATTAAAGTGTGTGAAACTACGTACTACAATAGAATGCCATCTTCGGCATTGATTAATATTCAGGACAATAACAGTTGTATACCAACTGAAGCTGCGTGTGTACGGATACACTTTATCTGAAACTAAAACAGTTCTCTTGTTCTTAAAATACATGTATGTTACTTAAATATGGTGTGAGTTCTTGATAACGACAAATATTTACTAGTTTCTGATAACTATAGGCGCATGATTTCCTTGTTCAGGTCAGCTCTTCATCCCACAGCCTATGGCTAAAATCAATTAATCAAACATAATTTGAAGTATGAGACAGTTTGACTTTTACTCAACATATACCACTTGGCGACCGTTAGCTTTTGAGTTGTATTAACACGTGATACTGTTAGTGGCTTGTTATGCTAAACTGGTTAAGATCTCGAACTATGCTGTGACTGGCCCATATTTTATAAATTATATAGTATGGGGTGGTTTAACTAAATGGACAATAACTCACACAAAGTATGGACTCATTCACAGTTAGAACGACAAAGCACCAAATACTTTTAATTTGGACTCAAATCTTTGGTTTATTGATCAAACCAAAATCCTTTCTCTTAAAGAATCAAAACGAATTAAGTATCTTTCTTCCGATTAGTTACTACAATTTACGATGTTAAACGCCCGAGTGGTAGTCCTAATAAATATGGTACTGTATCAATAATTTGTTTGTATTATACCTAAAAATAATGTGTCTCGGTCTTTTGTTAATACCGGTTCTAGTCAGGTGTTTTGAACGGCTTGGCCATTATGACATTTTAAACAACAAAGAGAATTCTGGATGAGAAATGAGGTCACCTTTGTGTCCAATCTCTTCCAGCAGAGAGGCAGTAACATGGGTCATTCAGGTTTAAACTTAACATTATAGTAATATAACTGTCTAACGTACTAATCTAGGTAAAACCAACCCATCGGCGTTTTATCGGATGGTCAGTACATATATAAAATCGATAGCATTATGATTGTAGGCGGTCATCTTGCATCATTTAACAAGGAACATTATATTCCGGACACGACCCAAGAACTATCGGCATGGATAAATTGACCAATGAGCTTTGTGACAGCTATTAAGGTTTTTGCATCATTTCGGAAAATTTGCTAGCTTTCACAAAGGATGAATACGATAAACTAAAACACTTAACGCAAAATATGAAATGTAATGAATAGTGCTTCCATTCACAAAAAGAGTATTTTTATTGTCGACCATCCATGTACGGTAATTGAATTTTCTCGACAATCGTGATGTATTCATTATCCTCACCAAAAGATGCGGGTGATTAAGAGGGATGTTCCTGCTTAAACAAATACCTTGATCCTCGGTCAAACAAAATTATCAACAAAAACTAATAACCTAAACTAATAGCTTCCTTTATGAATTTAATTTGACGTGTAGATGAAATCCAATGGCAAAGATTTAAACGAAAGTGCTATCCCAATATTACAAAAATACTGCACATAACAATTTTTCAATTCAGAGGAAGATGTCGATTGATAGAAGACTGTGCCAATGCAATAATGGCGTATGTTATATGCCAGTTGGTCAAAATAGAATCTACTTTGTACACTTTGAAAATATGTTAATATGATAACAGGATACTGTTATCTGTTAGCGTATATAATCTGTAATAGACCAACACCGGCTTCCAGTTTGAGGGGTCTAGATTGTATTCACTTAGCGTCGCAGGATTCATTTTTCTAGTAATTTTGTATTGTATCGAAAGCTTCAAGAAACACCGTACGCAAGACATACCTATTCACATACGATGTAGGTCAAACAATACATTCATTACCCTCTACTATTCAGTGTATGAACAATTTCCTGACAACATTGAAGACGCACGGTCACATTAAATCAACAAATGCAGGATTGCTACGATTTTCACATTTGTGTTTGAGAAGAACACAGGGATTTAATGCAATTTTTTAATATTTTTTTTATTAATACTCCTGTATAAACACCCGGGTATACAAACACAGACCTAAAGTATATAATGATTGATTAGTGTTTACACCACATTCAGCGGTATTTCAGCCACGCTGTGGCGTGAACAGGTTTATAATTGATATATTATGTATCCATATTTAAAGTTAAATCCAATCAGTAACACATTTTGCCGTGAACACCAAAAAGAGAAATGAAATGAACTGAATAGGACATACATAAGTGATAAAACTTTTAAATATGTCAATATATACATAGTTCAAATTTGCATCTAAAAATTGTAAATATTATGTTTACAATTCTGTCTATTTTAATGATTTACAAAGATTCATAAAAATTAGATTTTATGATACACACCGATCCGTTTACGAAATTTGGTGACAACATCGTCAGCAATGTTGTCAAAACAAGTCTAGAGGTGGCTGGGAATAGTCAGTTTTGAGATACAACTCAAAATGTTTGTCGTAATCGAATTTCAGATACGGCGAGGTTGGTGGTTCGATATCCACCGTAGAGGGAGGAGGCTCGATTTCTACCTCCGTCCCTACAAAGTCTCCGACACAAGGGATTTACTTGTTGATGGCTTTGAAGAGAGGAGACCAACCCTCTCTACATTAATAACGTTCATTGGCTGTTCAAACTGGAACGTTCAATTCCAGTTTGAACAGCATTCCTTGTGGCCTTGGAAGGGCAAACCTTCGGACCAGATGGCTGTTTAGTATGTAAGTCTGTTGTGTTGTTGTTGTTGTTTTTTTGTCTGACCGTTCTTTTAGTTGGGGTTGTTTGTTTGTATTAGTTTTCCTTGAAGTAGTCGTTTTTAATTGTATTTGTTTTGTGTTTTCGTTAACAACAGGAGGTTGTTCATCACCAGTTGGTCACGTAAGGGAGGTCTGTGTAGCAACAGACACAGACACTTTCTTCGTGGCCTTGTCGTAGGACTGGGATGACCCTTGAACATCCGAGACAAAGGCAAGGCGCCGTGCCTCGATATAACTTACGTTTTGTTGTGATTTAATAACTTGGATTCGCTTTTCTTTGATAAAATAACTACAGTCTTTGCCACAATTACAGCATTTAATATCATTGATGCAATCAAAGCCCCCATGGCCTTCTTTAGAGCAGCGGAAGCATATCAAACCACCTCTACACAGGGTCTTATTATGTCCGAACTTCTGACACTTGAAGCACCTTGTTGGGTTGGGGATGAAGACATCTACCTTCATTCTGTAAGGACCAATGTAGATATGGTCTGGCACTGTAGTGGAATCAAAAGTTATTAAACAAGCATAAAGTTGTTATATAGTACCATCCTTTCCAACGTTTAATGCTAGTTATACCTTGGTCGCCGGGCTCAGAACAGATTTCTTCCTCTCATAAATCAGAGATATCCTTTCCTCTGTCTCGGATAATCCCTTTACTGCTATTAAGAGATTTATGAGGTGTGACCGATACAGGTAACTCTAGAATTTATTAAATTTACAGCCTGTTGCTGTCTTATACATTCCACCAGAATGTCACCAGACCGCATTTTTGTTACATTTTTTAGAGTTCCTGCCGTTGATATAAGTCTTTTATTCGACGCCAAAGGCGAAATTTTTGTTACAGGCTTGTCTTTATTTCCACTACTAATCACTATAAATTTAGACCACTTTTCATTCACTTTGTCATTTAAATTAATATAGACTATTTTTTTAACGTAGTTTATAGGGTTGGGATGGGATGCCATCATAAAGCGTTAAATGATTCACCACCCATGTCCCACCCTGCACGGGGTACCAACAAGGGTGAAACCTCCCCTACGGTGACCAGCAGGGACAGGTTCATATTTAAAATGTTTTAAATTTTAAAAACTTTTGTTTGTCATATTCAGTTCATTTTTATTTCTCTTTTTGATGTTTACGGCCAAGGGTGTTAATGACTGATATTAAAAATTGATGTAAATAAATTGCTAATATGTTCATGCCACAGCGTAGCTGAAATACCGCTGAATGTGGCGTAAAACAATAATCAATCAATCAATCAATCATGTAAACACGCAAATTTCATCATGTACATGTATGAGAAATAAAGGCCCATTAGGCCTCTAAGCTACACACTTATTAAATAGCCATGTCACATACAGGCAGCACGGATTTGTTTACACACAAGCAATTCATTTGCTGACAATATCTGATATTAACAGGACATTGTTAAAATGAAATACTAACCTTTGATCTGCATGGTGTGGCGGGAAGTGACTAGAACAGCTGGCACATATTCCTCAGTTTGAGGAACAACTCATCCTTTAAACAACCATGTGACTTAAGAGACATTGGAATGACTGTAATAACTTCCTGTAATGTTTACTTGAGTCAGGCTGATTTTTAGTTACAATTTGTCATTGTTGGAAATTCGAACAAAACACACAGACAAATTCAAAATGCTGGTTAAGGTCTGCTGTGAGGGTCGGTTACAGTCCAAGAGTGGTAGCACGTCAAATAGCAAACTATTAAAAGTATTATCGACATACAGCTTGTCCCTGATTAACTATATGCTGTAGAATATACTAACTTCCTTATCTAAATCGTCTTGTAATTTCCATATATATTTGCTAAAACTGAATCTTGATAATTGTGATTTTAATATATAAATATTATGGGAATAAACCGGGTATTTCCTTGTTTTATGCTAAGATAACTTGCTCTGTGCAGTATTAAAAATATAAAAGCGGTGCGAACGATTGGGTTTCTCGGTTTAACAAATGCGGGTCAAAGTCAAGAACGGCTTATAGAACACATTTTATTCCTTTTACTGCACACTTTGGTGATTCACCATTCCATCAATCAACCAATCGATAAATCTGTAGTAGACAATATATCCAGGTTATGTAAGTCACATTATCACAAACGGATATTAATTAAACAATAATGCACTGTGTATACAATAAACTGTTCCACCTATTAACAAGAGGAGACACATGAAACCCATACACAGGGAAATAGCTAATAACTGTGTTTATACTGTTTATCAAAGATTTGTTTTGGATTGTACAAAATGTGATGACTTCTCGCATATTGTACATAATAACCGTTTAAGGGCAAAAGACGAAGGAGCAATCTAAATCTTGTCATCTGGAAAGCTGAAATTATTAATAAAGATATTACAATAGCTAATAACTGTGTTTATACATGTACCAAGTTTACAACCAGCATCAGATACATTAAGTTTGGTGGTCAAGTCTTTAGTATAAATATTGTACCAATAAGGGGACAAAACTCCTCCTTGATGGACACCATCGCTTACAGAAAATGAACCAGAAATACTTCTTCCCCACTGCACACAAAACAGCTGTTTTTATACCAATTTACCAGAAAGCGTACCAGAAAGATTGGAAAGCCTTTATGGATCAGCTTGATAAACAGTGATTAATTCTTTCAAATTTGTTTCGTTCATCAAGAAAACACACAAATCTAGGGCGTCTACTAGTCATATACAGATTGACAATTTCTATGACAGCAAATAAACACATTTCAGTAAAATAAATTCTTAAAATCTTAAACGGTTTTATACCTTAGACATTAGGTTTGCAAGTGCAATAGGCCTTTATTTATCAGTGATAGTTAATCTCCAGATTTAAATTGACTACAAGTACAACGATGACTACAGTCAGCTTTGGAAGAACATATCCATAAAAGACAGTTCATAAAATAAGCTATCAGAGTAAACAGCTTCGGATCTGCATGTCTTAAATGCTTAGCAGTTAATTGATCATTGCCTCCAAATTTCCCATTCTTTAACCCACCAATAACATTAAAAATTTCATTAGAATTGACAGGATTACATGACAAATGATTTTATGGTTTATTAACTATAAACCGAAACCAGCTGAAAATGAAACCGATTTGTATTACATACAGGCCAACTCATCAAAAAGTCAATAAATAAATCCTTTGCTGTGTAAACGGTTAATTTGGTAAACAAAACGTGATATGTATATCGGGACAGATATAATGTTGCATAGTTATGGGAGTGTAGACGCAGTCCTAGCGTGATACCAATGCATGGGAGTATATAGCTCATCATGGCCGACTTCAAACTGAAATCGCCCGCGGCCGTGGCTTAGTCATAGCGTGTGCACTTACTAATCCTACTTCGATTTACCGTTCACGGGATCGCGTCCGTCAGTCGACCATCAGGTATATGAGTTTTCGGGTGGCACTGAAGACTTGGAAAGGCCCACAAATCATTCTACAATTTGTACTGCAGATATTGACTCGAATAAGATGGTGAGTATCGCATCATACTGTGATAAATATACTGATGAGACGGACGTGTGTCAGGCACAACCCACTGAATCTGACAAAAATGCTGCCGGTCTACAGGCAAGCAAACCAGCTAATAGGACTAGCTACCGCAATGACAGTTCACGGTATAATACTTTCAGTGTTAAAATATGTGCACTAAATGTTTGTGGGATTAAGTCAAAACTAATTTCCCCTGATTTCAACTACTTTATATCGGGATTTGATATACTTTTTCTAACCGAGCCAAAAATCAACATATATGATAATATAAATGTGGCTGGTTTTAAAACCTTTACCAAACTGCGCGAAAGCGGTAACAATGAAATCAGATCGGGAGGTATTGTTGTGCTTATTAGAGACCAATATGCAAAATATTTCAGAGAACTTCATTCCGAAACAAATTATGTGAAATGGATTGAGGGAAGTAAGCAATTGTTTGGCATTGATGTTTTATTTGGTGTAGTATATGTACCTCCAGAGGGCACCAAATTTGTAGATAACGAAAGCTTTAACGATATACATAATGATATTTTGAGTAAATCAAGTAATTATTCTTATATTTGTTTAGCGGGGGACTGGAACGCTAGAACAAGTAATTTGGCAGACTACGTCAGTTGTGATGACTTTTTATGTGAGCAGTTGGATTTAATTATGGATAATGACGTCAGCTCAGATATGTTTGGCCATTTATATCTTGATGAATTGGGGATTGATTTACAACGTGTGTCTAAGGACAAGGGTCGCCCAAATAATTGGGGGTATAAATTTATTGAAATGTGTAAAGAAACAAATATGTTTATTATGAATGGTAGAATTGGTGCTGATAGAGGTTTAGGAAATGTTACAAGTAGCGAAGTAAGTCTCATAGATTACGTAATTGCTTCACCGCGTCTTTTCTCGTTTGTTACAGATTTCCGAGTCCTTCCATTTAATCCTCTGTACTCTGATAAACACAATCCGGTTTCATTTAATTTAGTGATTAAGAATAATGTAGACAAATTTGATAGTAATGTGAATGTTAGGTTTGTCCTGAGGAAATGGAATGATAACAAAACTGATGAATATAGAAATAATTTAGATCGAGCCCAAATTGATGACGTTGATAAAACTCTTGAAGAACTAGTCAGAGATGGTGCAATTGACATATCGTATGAATTGAATAATATAAATACTACATCTATCAAAAAGGATTTAATCGATAACGTTGTTAATAAAATAAATAGCATATATGTAACTACTGCTGAAAAAGTATTTGGTTATAAAAAAATTACAAAACGCGGCCCTAGACAGGAGAACAAACCCTGGTTTAACAATGATTGCAAAGAAAAACGATTCCAGTTTAACTTGGCTAGAAGAGCCAATAGAAAATATAAAACTGAAGATACAAAGAAATGTTTGAAATATTCTAGCAGAGCCTATAAGAAGTGTTTAAATGTAACTTTCTCGTTGTATAAAGCTAAATGCGCTACAGAAATAAAACAATTAAAGAGAAACGATCCCAAAGCCTACTGGAATATGTTAAATAAATTTGATAAATCTGATCACACGGACCCAAAGATTAACATACAAGATTTTACAACATATTTTACAAAACTGAACGATTGCGATCCTTGCCCAGCCCCACTAGATTTTCAGAGCGAACCAACTATTATAAACGAGCATAATGATATAGTTAACAGCCCAATAACTGCTGAGGAAATTACCAGCATAATACAGGAATTAAAGAAAAACAAAGCCGTTGGGGTGGATAATATATGCAATGAATACATTCAAAGTACTTCTTCAATTATGCTTCCAATCTATGTTAAGCTATTTAACATTATTTTAGAATGTGGAGTTATTCCAGAATCCTGGTTACTTGGCATTATTAAACCTATTTATAAGAACAAAGGACAAAGAGATGACCCAGATAATTATAGGGCGATAACTCTCCTCAGCTGTCTAGGTAAAACTTTTACAGCTATAATTAATAAACGCTTAACGAACTATGCTAACTCCGTAAGCCTTATATCGGAAGCGCAAACTGGCTTCCGAAGAGGATATTCCACCCTGGATAATTTATTTTCACTTCATGTTCTCATTGATATATTCCTTTCTTTGGGCAAAAAAATATTTTGTACCTTTATTGATTTTAAGAAAGCATTTGATAAGGTTTGGAGGGAAGGGTTATGGTACAAAGTAGTTAAAAGTGGTGTAAATGGAAAATGCTTCACTGTTATACAAAATATGTATAAGTCAATTAAATCATGTATTAAATCTGGAGAAAATATTGGGGAATTCTTTGATTGTAAGGTCGGAGTTCGACAAGGGGAAAATCTTTCCCCTCTTTTGTTTTCCATTTACCTCAATGATTTAGAAGCATTCCTTGAAAGTGAAGGTATAGCTGGTCTAGAAAATGTTACTAATTTTTCTCACGAATCCCTTAATATATATGTTAAACTGCTGGTTTTGTTATATGCAGACGATACTGTACTGTTATCAGAGTCAGCGGAAAATCTACAATTATCATTAAATGCTTTCTCTAAATACTGTGAAAAGTGGAAACTGGAAGTAAATATAAACAAAACAAATTGTATGATATTTTCAAAACGAAAACCACGAAACGCTCCTGTATTTTTCTTTAATAATAGTCAGTTAAAAACTGTCGACGAATATACTTACCTCGGAATAACCTTTTACCGTACTGGAAATTTTGGCAGAGCCAAAAAACGCATAACTGATCAAGCCTCCAAAGCTGTGTTTTCTGTAAGGAGAAAAATACAAAATATCGCATTACCTTTAAAATGCCAGATAGATCTGTTCAACTCTGTTGTAGAGCCAATACTGTTATATGGAAGTGAAGTGTGGGGCTTTAGTAATATTACCATTGTCGAAAAAGTACATTTAAAATTCTTAAAAAATATACTTTGTTTACGTAAATCAACTCCAAATTACATGATCTATGGAGAATCTGGCGCTCTTCCACTTTTAATTAAAGTTCAGCTTCGTATGGTTTCATTCTGGTTAAAACTGATAGAAAATGGAAGTAAAATCTCAAGCAATTTATACAAAATACTTTTTCAACTAAACCCAAATTCACCATGGATCCGTTCAATTAAATGTA
>JAQQZZ010086446.1:0-18398 GCA_030265115.1 Mopalia vespertina
CTATCCGAATTTTCATCCTCTCGTCAATCCCCCCTCCCCACACATACCCATCCCCTCCTCCACGAGGACATCTATCTTATTGTGATATCTTTCCTATCCTACTTTTGTCCCCCTTCTCTAGGACATCTGCCATGTGTAAAATCCACCCCTTTCAGAGACACTTTCAAGAATCCTATAAGGCAGATTTCCAAAGAAAATAATAATCATATTATGTAAACCATACGCCATCCTTATACCTATTCACCACGAACTACCTCAGAATCGTTATCCAGTATGAATTGTTCGCTCTCTTCTTTGTGGGTGACGGCCCGGGAAAGTTGCATAAGGCCATAAGGTACCATATAATACAGGTACTATTTCTAGTAAAACTAAGATGATATAATAATGGGTACGATGTGTCTTCAGTGTTTTTTTTACATAATGTGATAAACTTTGATTTTACATATCAAGAAATTCAAACATGTCAAAAGGAATTGTACATAAATTAAATAAGGTATAGAAGCGATAAAATGGCTGGAAGAATATTTGAAGAATATTTTAAATACATTTTGGCTGCTACTTCCACTCAAGCTTCAAACTAAAGAGTGGAATTGACAAAAAAACATCAAACTTCTTGAGAAAAAGTCTAGAGATTCTGTTGTAATGTATTTCTACCTAAATTCCTATGACCTATAATGTGTCCGTTTTAAGTAGAAGCTTACACCATTTTCCATGTACCGAAATATGTTATTATTGAGATGACGAGAATGTTTATCACAAATATGGTATAATATTTCTATTTATTTTTGGTTTTCCAGATAATGGTCATCGGTCACGTTCCTCCAGGGATCAAAACATTTGAGGATTTCCCGTGGTTTGTTGATCATTTTAACAAGAGGTTTATCGCCATCTTGGAAACGTATGGACACGTGATTTCAGCCATGTACTTTGGACACGATCACAAGGACATTATGAAGATTTTTGAAACGAAAGGTAAACTAGCTTATGTTTAATTAAATTATAATTGTCGAGAAAGGAAATTTGGCTTGTCTGCCGCATGATTAGGAGTCCAACTCTAGCTAGTTAAATTACCTACTAATATTCTCACAACAAATTTGAAGCAACATCAACTTATAGCGCCATATGAATTGAATTCAAGCAATCGGCGATTACAATAAGATTTGTCCTCTTCCCCATTTAACTACCAAGTGGGATAGAAGAAAACATGTACAGTTCAATGTTTGCTGTAGCCTACAAGTGCGGGATAACGAATTGAGATAACGTCACAACAACACATTGTAATCAGTATATAGAGACGTTTCATGCACGAATATCTCTATATACAGTGTTACGCTCTATCATTAGCAGGTGCCGGACTAAAGATCATTAAGAAACAAATATGCTCAAAATCTTTGTCAACTCATCTTTTCCTTTGTTCCAAAGGAAACAAGTTAACATAAACAAGGTATGGTTCAACAGGCGTGTGTTATTTGATTAAATGGAATCTAACCAAAGATTGCAATATGGGAGTAACCTACAATCAACATATGAATTCAATCTGTGAACTACACATACAAATTCAATATCGCAAAATATGCCATGGTCGCAATATTAGTCCGTGATATGCAATGGAATACAATGGCACCAGTCACTGCAAGTAATGAAAGCTTTCTTCTTAGTTAGATGTATTTGGATTAATTTTTAAGCTACGTTGTGTTTTCGATACAGATTTAAAGATTGTTCAAGTATACGAGGCAACCATTTAGTTTTACGGAATTTCATGAAAAGCAATCCCATCCATGTGTTTTCTTGTCCAGTTTCAGTGCACGTGAAAATATGTTCGTATGAAGACACCAGATAACAGTGGACCATTGTACCTTCATTTTTTATCATTATCTGCAGCAAAACTCGTTTATAATTGTCAGGTGTTGCATGCGATTTCTGAAACACCTGAACTTATTTTAAGCTCTTTAATGGATGCCTTTTGGTCTGTCGCTATTTGAAGCGTGGTCTGACGTAAAACAAACTTCTGAAATATGTTTATTAATAAAGTAAATCTTTTACTTGATGACATTTAAAAGAAAAACATTTCCCCCCAGGTGGCACTCGAATTCCAGCCTTTGTGAGTCCATCTGTGACACCATGGAGAAAGGCAACGTCATCCTCAAAAGCCCCACCCCATAATCCTGGAATCAGATTGGTCAAATATGAAAGGTCAACTGGCGAACCAATGGACATCAGCCAATACTTTTTGGACATGGATGACGTCATGAAATCGAAAGATGCCAGCAATATTACATGGAAACTGTTGTACAATTTTACATCAGCTTACAGCATTGTAAATGTCTCTGGAGATAGCGTCTTGTCAATTTGGAAAGATTCAGATGGATCATCACAAGAGCTTGAACAATATTACGGCCGTATTTTTGTGAATGCTACCCCAGTCCGAGATTGCAATATGGTCTGCAGGACTTCAATGCTCTGTGCGATCAGAAACCATTTCCCGGACAATCTTCAGGCATGCAAAGAACGTCAAATAAACGGGGTTTCACATTGTTCACGGGGACTGATCCATCTAGTTCCATCACTTCTTCTCACCTTAATGTTTACTAAATGATATTGCCTGAAATAACGTACCATTAGTTCTTTTGTTTTCACATGATCTTATATTCCAGTCGCAAAACTTTAATGGCCTATTTCTGGCACTTCAGTTTTAAGCAGACTTTACATTTTCCAAGGCGTATTTCTAGAAAACTATTCATGTTAGAAACTTCAAATGTGTTCCATTGTAAAGAGCACGATGCGATTTAGTAAACGGTGCCTCATTTTTTTTAGAAGACCGTCCTTAATATTTTTAAATGTTTTCTGAAAGTTGTATTTTACATTTTTATAAAAAAAAATCCACTGGGATCGTTTTAATCAAAATTTCAACAACAATATGAGACACCGTTTACTAATTCAAGGACTATTCTTCATTTTTTCTGTAGACATATACTCATTTTGCAATATTTTTAGAAATAATAATTGGATTTTCACTACATTCATACATATGCAATCCTGAGTTTTCAAGCTTTCCAAAAATGTTTCAGATATATGTTTTGAGAGGACAAACGGTTGAGGCTAAGATGAACGAATTATATAGCTTTAAAACGCTCCTCGCAACTTAGCTACAGAGTTTAATTGCCCCAATTTGTGTAATTGCCTTTCTTAAGGATTTCAATAGGGCTCAAATTTTCAATTAAGTATAGACTTACCGGCTAAATATTTTAAGTTTTAAACAGACAATCGCGGTTTCTCAGAATACCTTACTTCAGAAACTATTGAACTCTTATGTTTGTGCGGAGTCAAAACTCTCGTCCAAATGGCAAAGTATGCTGTACATGTAGCAATTTAGTTTTGTTAATTAGATTAGTATTGTATTTCTTAATATTCCACGGACTTCAGTCTGAAATAAAAGAAAAGTATTATTCATACAGAGTTACTATCCCAATGGGAGAAAAATGGAGGGTTAGCAGGAGATACTTGAATCGTATTTCAGTATTTTTAACAAACCTTATGAGCGATTTCACGTCTCGTTTAGAATATAAAATGTGTCAGAAAGTTCAGTATATGAAGTATTATTGGACAGCACGAATTGAACCCATAATAGCCGGTAAGTGAAAAAACTTGAAATTACCGTTATATGCACTCTGCATCTACCTGCAACTTTGGCTCAACCCGCAACATTCCGCTTTTACCAGAAAGTCACATGGTGAAGCTCTATTCTTTGCCACAGTTGCGGAATAAATTTTTGATTAAAGAATAATTAGATTTTTTAATAACTTTTGCAAAGAATCAACACAATCCCACCTACTCGTAGTCTAATATTATATTTTCGCCTTACAACGTTTTGAATCTATGTACTGTATTATATAGCGCCAGAAAAGCGGCTTCAATTCAGATCTTTGTAGGCCAAAAGATCAAACCGGATTATGATACTTCGGAATTTGATTGTGTAAAAAGTTATCTGGAAGACGTAGTTTACATAAATATCAATATTTTCTCTATAAACATAACGGAAATTTGCCAGACGAGTTCTGAAAGTTTCCCTTCCTTGACACGATATGATCTCTCCAAGTGTAAGGGTTCTTACAAATCAATATTGTTAGAGAAAAAACATCCCTTCAATAGGATATCCCCTTTAGCAGTTTACCATATACGGCTATCGTACCAGGGCTTAATATTGACCAGATAATGCCCGGAAATATCATGCAATGCCATAAGAAAAGTACGACTTCAATTAAGCCCCTAAGCTTATTAGGGAGAACAGCGGTGTCTGGAATCTCAAAAGCACTAGTTAGGCGATCCGTAATAATACCTTAGTTTCCCGTAACCCGACGACTACAAAAAAAAAAATATCATTATTTATGTTTTAAATGCCCGTCTATTAGAAATGGGGAATAACTTTTCACGACCTAGAAAACGTAAAGCTGTCCACGAAAGAGCGACGCGTGTATGTGTTATCATTCAATACACTGCCATGGAATGAGTGATTAGCCTGCTTATTTAATTGGCGGTTTAACGCCATACTAAGGTTATTTCACTCATATGACAACATGCCAGCTCTCAACACCACTGGCAACAAAGAAAGACAAGATGAAGCCATCTTCAACAAAGACAAGACTGGGCAAATACAGGACAATCACAGGACGTAATACAAATACATCACAAATAGATATCTGAATGGTAGGCATAGAGGACAAAGCAGGGTGCAGTAAAATTGTTTTTCTTTGCATCCACTTGCGGGCATAGTATTAGCCAGAAATAAAGAAGAGGGGGTCTCAAATCACCATTTTTACAGAAACAGGGTGTCTCATTTTACTGTTCTCATATCTTTCCCAGGTTACATTTGACTGAAACAGGGTGTCTCAAAGACACCGAGACACCCCTCTGGCTAACACTATGCTTCTGGGGCTTTGCACCCTACTAATGAGTTGTTTTCATTAGGCTAGTTGCACAAACAAGTGAAGGCGACCCTGCACGATAAGATACAAGCTGAGTAGCTAGCAGATCCAACACTAAAGGTTTGTTTGTTTTTTTAACAAATATGCTCATAATCCCAGTCAAATTCCTTTTCTTACTTTTGATAAAGAACTATTTTTTTTTTCAAAGAGTAAAGTTTATGGTGTTTATCACCTTTTTGGTGCAATATGCAATGTGGGCCATATTTTTTCTCAAACCTATTCGAAATACAACCATATCTATGGTATTAACAGAAAAAGCGAAGTTTGCAGTAAGTATCTGAATTTGAGTGATTTTGGTATGGGGAATTAAATTAAATTCAATCCCATCAGTTTCTTAACTGGGTTCACGACACATACAGACGTAAATATTGCTATATTATGCAATGGTGGCCATTTTGTTTTATTGAACTTGATGATATCTGGGATTACAATATGCCTGTATATTGTAATCCCAGATGATAGCCATACCAATTCATCACCTTAAAGGGAAAGACAGCTGATTTTCGACGTAATCTTATTATTTTTATTGCATATATTCAAAGACAAACATCTGTATCGCACTTGTATTCGAGTAAGCCTAGCCGTTAATTAGTTAATTTAATAGGCAGGACTGACGTCATTGTTCGAAAACACATCGGTCACCAGTGTGTCCGTGTCCAACATAATATTTTGCATAATTTGGTGAAACGCAATCCTGTCGTCATCTTAATGGAAGAAAACTAAATTCTAAGTAAATCAGAGAATTTGTTCTCAGTGATCATGTTCACAAAACATAAGAGTGAATATTGTTAAATCATGCAATTCCATCTTTTGTCTAAGTAGGAGGAGGCTATATGTCAAGTTTCAAGTTAATCCATGAGTTATCGAGTTCACAACATATACATAAATATTGTAATATTATGCAATGGCTGCTATTTTGTTTTACGGAATTTGGAGAAATGAAATCCCATTCTTTGTCCTAATGGGGGAAGCTACCTCAAAAGTTTCAAGTTCAGCGAATTTAGTGAATTGGTTCTCAAAATTATTATGTAGGCGTGAATATTGAAAAATGATGCAATGGGGGCCATATTGTTTTGCACAATTTGATGAAATGCAATTCTATCCTATGGCTTAGTAGTAGGAAGCAAAACTTCCAGGTTTCAAGTTAATCTGTGAATTTGATCTCAAAATTAACATGTTCACAACACATAAGCGTGAATATTGTAAAATGATGCAATGGTGGCCATTTTGTTTTACGGAATTTGATGAAATTCAATCCCATCTGTTGTCTGAATAGGAGGAGACTATATTTCAAGTTAATTTGTGAATTTGTTACACAGTTATCGAATTCACAACATATAAAGTAATGAATATTGTAAAATTATGCAATGGCAGCCATCCCATGTGTTGTCTTAATAGGATGAGACTATATTTCAAGTTTCAAGTTAATTCGTGAATTTGTTACAGAGTTATAGTGTTCACAACATACTAGTATACCGATATGAATATTGAAAAATAATGCAATGGTGGCCATGTTGTTTTACAGAACTTGGTGAAATTCAATGCCATCCATTGTCTTAAAGGCATGAAGCTATCTTCATAGTTTGAACGTAATCCCTCAATTTATTCTCTACTTATCGTTTTCACAATACATACAGGCATGAATATTCTAATATTATGTAATAACGACCATTTTCTTATACAAAATTTGGTAAAATGCAATCCCATCCATCCTCTTAACAAGAGGAAGCTACATACCAAGTTTGAAGTTAATCAGGGATTTTTTTTTCAAGCTAGTGTGTTCACAAACATTTGTGACGGATCCGTCCAAGTAGCATTTCTACGTCCCACCTACTAAAGTAGTGGACAATAAAATTGTTAGTGCTTGAATGTAAAATCTTGTGCAATACAAAAAATTGTACTGCAGTTAATTTTATGCCATTATAAAAGAGAAATAAAGTGTTTTCCGCATAAAATATCTTATAGTAACATACTTTATTCATCAAATCTAACAACAGTAGAACAATCAATGTACATATGAATTTATTTTATTCAGATATAGAACATGGTCAATCAACATGGCTTAGGAATAACAAAATGTAAAACAAGCCTGTCACTTTGCAAAGGTTTCCCACCTGAAAAAAGTAGGTCCCTATTTGTAAAATGACAGAGACAGACTCTTCTGTATGAATATGAATGTTTGCTTAAAATATCACTTTCTGACAGGTGTCCCCTTCCAGGCCAGATCTTAATGTTAGTGAAAACACTCTCATGTTGCCCATTTCTGAACTGGAAGGGCCCATTCGTTATGGTCTATATTACCCACCGTAAAATGAAAAAACAACATTTCCAAAGAAAATCTAAAAATATGTTAACAGGGGTAAATTACACAACTTTTATATTTATTTGAACTTCTTTCATGGTAAACTTCACACTTACCTCAAACCATTTATTTTGATTCCAAATACTACATCAGTTAATATCCATTATGACAATTCTCAACGACTTCATACAGTCATAGATATAAATTTTGATGTTTACACAATAAAATTTTGCCTGCTTTAAATTCAGTGGTATCTATTAATAAAATAACAGCCAAGGTTTATCAGGTGTTGGGCCAAAAATAAATCAAACTTTGAAATCTATAAACTATAAAATTAATTATCTTTGACTCGACACTAATATCTTGCAAGTCAAGAGATGGCAAGTTTTTAGTCATAGACATACATGATCACTTAAATAATGAGAAAAGATGAAAGAACAGATCGACTCTATATAAGAAAAACAATCAAACAACATTTAACAATAGAATATAAAAGCACTTTATATAACAATGACAGAATATAAATGAGTAAATGCAAAAATAATTAAAAACAGTAAAATGTGTACAAATAATTTGCAAATCTGAAAATATCTTCTAATAAATGGCGAAAAACAGTCATGATGTTTTCTATTTATTGGATGTCCAGCATAAACTGATAGTATTCTCTTGCGAGTTTCTATAGTGGATGAGACTAAGACAACTCTCATGCGCCATGCCAGGCCATTGCGCATTATTTTCTGCCAATATTTATGGCGACATTTGCCCCAGATCAGCAAATAAAAGAAGTGCAAAACAAGATGGCGTGGGAGTATCTTAAAGGCGATGTCTCGAGGTAAGAAGTAGAATCGATTTTATTTTAGAATGAGCCTAATAGTGAGTTGAATGTATTGCCAAAACCATTGTTTTCCCTTGTTCTAAGTCTTTATCTAGCGAAGTGTGGTTATTGATTTTTTTTATAATAACATAATAATAACACACCAAAAATAAAATTTATCTTTAAACCAATTAAATTTAATTTGATAATATATCTTCTAAAACAGAAAAATATTTAGTGTCACTGATATCAAATTGAATCACAAATTGATCTTACTATCCAGTTAAAAAATTATATAAAAAGACAGAAATGGGTAGGATTTGGTTTTTTTTATTCCATCTGTTTTATAGCATTTGTTCAGACGCATAGATACATGATTTTAGATTGAAATTTGCATGATTTACATGTTTCCGTTTTTTATTATCAAAACTTTGCATGAAAAACAGGGTAATCACTGAAAAACTTGTTCACGACAAAATAAAATATCATATAAATACTACATGTATCATCAATCTATTTGAGAAATAATATAGCTTTATTTGGTCATTTCACTAAATTAAACTTGGTTTTGACGGTTAAAAATACACAAAATGACCCTAGCATTTATAAAAAAAATTGAGAATTCAATGGTAGAAAGACCGTATGAATTTTATTCTCCGCATAGTGGCACATCTTCAAAGAAAGAGGAATATTTGGGCTTTTGAAATAATACAAAATCAATATACCTAATATGTCAAACTCAACAATGTCAGGGTGCCTCACTTACTGAAAATCAATTTTACTTTTTACATGAACTACATGCGTTGTCATATTTTGTAAGATATTATATTTTAAATAAAACTGATCTGCACTTACAAATTTGTCAGTTATTGAATCTGAACATCACCCAACAAGTTGCCTTTTGAGTTTTGACACTATTCTGTAGCATGTTGTACCCATGCTACCTGTATATCTTTAATGAAGGTCCTAACCGTATACATGAATGTATGAATGAAAAGGGGGAGAACTCTGTGAATCCAGGTTTAAAAATGCAGTAGCAAGTTCTAAGACCCATTCATTTTCATACTGTTACACAATATGACTGTTTTCTTCATATGTATTATAAAGTATACAAAGATACACCTTTAACAGGTTTAAAACTCATTCCAGTTTAAGTGTCAACTTAGCAATGGTTCCATAGCTGCACAGTATACGGTTATTAAGCCATGGCTATACGGTTATCTAGATCTATTGATTAATTTACCTATAGGGTTGTCATATGGTATATATATATACAAAATGACAACCCAATACGGAGGCCAATAAAGCTAATGGGTATCCGGTCTTTTCAGGAGGGAAACTTTCAGTTCAGTTCTTTTTTCCTGAAACTATTGATTTGTAGGTCAACCTTCTACGAGTCGGCAGCTAGAATCAACTTCAAATCCAATATAAAATCAATCTGACGTGATCTTTTCTCCCACACTGTATTACGAGTCTTGAGGTATGTTTTCCATAAATATCGATATTTTTAAGGAAAAATAATGGAGAATCACCAGTAGAATCCTGAAATGTCTCAATAGTTGTTTACTATACACAGCTAAGGTACCTTGGTTAGTGTAAACTATTGTAAGGAGTTCTGTAAATTCCAAAATATGCAGAATTTATTGGAATTAACACTTTGGTTCATTCATTTTTTGGTTTATAGTAGATCAGTTTTATTTGGTTGAGAAAAATGGAAGACAAAAAAGTGGCACTTGCAGCCAGAAATGAGAATATTGGTGAAACTATGTTCTAGCTTTACCCCCGTCACACTCCTTCTATCAGAATATTAGAATTTTAATATAAATCATAGCTTATCTGCCATTTGGTTGTCGAAGGAACAAAAGTCCTGCATTCAAAATAATACTATGAAGTCTGTATGGGTTCATAGATGTTAATACACTTGTAAATATGAAATACAATTGTAATGACTGTTCACTCACACATTACATGCAAAATACACCTCGGTAATTAACTTATTTCAGTTTGATAATAAGATCATGAAATTGGTGTTTTACAATGTATTCCAAGTTATACGAATGAAGGTAGAAACATTATTTTATTATTAAGATAAAAAAAAAAAAATCCAAATAAAAACAGTTGATTAATAATATTATGTACTTGTTTAATCCTCAATTTACAATTAGGGCTGTCAGTCTGTTAATATAGATTAGAATCAAATGGATCAGCTTTGAAATATAGGAAAAATAGTTAAATGTTTAATGATTAATGATTAAATATATTACCTCAATATTAAATCTTCTACAACAAAATTAGATTTCATTAGAACTTACTAAACCTTACTTCAAAACTTACGGCAACCATGTGATGGCTATCAGTGGAAGTAAAGGGACAAAACTGTTTCAGGGATAACATTAAGTTAGAGAGATGGAAACTCGATATTGTAAGTGATGTCTCGTCAAATGCTTATTTAACAATGTATCAAGAGTTTAAAAGTTTCAGTTACAGATTTACATTGAGAACAGTAGCCTATCACATCCCTTAAGATATGTTTATGAGAAGGAAACAAGGAATCCTTTGAAAGCAGTTATCAAAAAGCAAAATCTGGGAATACCAGTAATAAACAATTTGGAACTTTACAAAGTTCTTTAACTCCTAAAACCAAAAAGACAAATAGCTTGACAGCCAAACAGAGGAAAGCAAGACATTGGGGCCTAGCCAGAAATCAAAAGTATGGTGTCCAAAATTGTCATTTGGTTTCACTTTTTAAGTAAGTGGGTGTCCAATTTTTACAGTTTCCTTATCTCCTGCATGTTCAAATTTCTAAAACCACGGTGTCCAAATAAGGCAATTGTTCAATTCAGGGTGTGCAAAGGACGAGTGGACACCCCTCTGTCTAAGCCATTACATGACAATAAGAGTAGCCTACCCTCTCTTCAGCATGTCCATGGGGTAAAAAGGTGGAGTTTAACATTGCACTCACACTCAGTATTCACAACTTTCAGTACTACACTGTGTCAGCCCCAATTGAAAGTGAAGGTAAATGATGAAATGGAATACTATTATGGAATAAATTTCATGACAAAAACAAAGTACTTCTGTATCAAACCACCTACAATGTACTGTATCAGTACTAAAGGAGGTCTGAGAGGTGGTAATTTTCAAATTGATACATAATTTGACCCTGTACATATTTTAAACTACATGTATTGTGTATAAACAGTATTGTAAATAGCACATCATTGTGAATTTGGCATCAACACTGGCAAAACATTTTTAAACAGAGCATTAAGAAGATGATTAAACTAATAAGACAAGATCTGTTTCTGCGAAAAAAACTTAAATTATTAATTGGACCGTTAGAATTCTGAAATCACGCTTGATTATTGTGCTAGCATCTGTACAGAAGTTGTTATTCATAAAAAAGGTTTGTCTTATTAATATTAAAGTTTCCAATGTTCATATACTCTCCACCACTGGAAAAACTGTAAATTTACCACCCCACAAATTTCTTATACATTAATTCTCTTATTTGTACCGTAGACAATTAAGGTTCCACTCACACAATCACATTTGCCTGGGGTGATTTAAATCTCGAAAATTCAAAAGCCCCTCAAATACATGTACCTGTAAAACCGCTAACTTTGAATGAATAAAGACCCTGTGGCAAAGAAGGCATAAAAAAGATTTTGCCCAATTCAGTTGAAAATTAATATACTGGCCAAATTTGGATTTGATGAGTAGGTAATGGTGTGCTTATAAATTTACTAAAACATATGCAAATATATATAAACCACAAACGGTGGTTATAAACATGGCAAGTTTTGTCTCACAAAAAGTCTAGTATTGAAAGAGGAAGACCTGCAATATTAAGGAAGTTCACTTTTCACAAATTGAATCAATTCTTGAACATTGCTCGAAGAAGTCGTCAGTTCTGACTCTAAAAGGATATTCTCAACAATAAACTTGTCCCCAGGAATTTCCAATTGCACCATGACTTCATCACTTAAGTCTTGCTGAAGGTTAATATTGCCCCTAACGCTACCCTTAAGCCCTATTTGAAAAGGGCAGCCGTTAATAATTATTTGTGTACAACTTGATCCAGCATTGCCACTAACACTAGTTTGATTGCTCAGAGAAGGCTCGCTGAAGCGACGGCGCCTGGACATTGGTGACGATTCTGAAGAAGACTGACTATCCATATGGGGATCACCAATAGAACTATGGTCACCAATAATGGAACTTTGGTCAAATTCTATTTCTACACTGTTTGCACCATCAGCTCGAATGTAAGCACTCACATGGAAATCATCAATGCTGATCATTTCTTGTTCAAATCTGCACTCTGACGAATCTAGCTTTTGATTTTCATTAGGTTTTGATGGTTCTGATGCTGGGCGTGCAGGAAAGCATTTCTGATTCTTGTAAACATCATCTAAATATCTTTTAAGATGTTCATCCATGGGCGGTCTTTTTTCCCCTTTTACATTACCAGTCAAGTCTTTACGAGAGTTGCTGGACTCTTTGGGAGACCCAGCTCTCCTTTCTAACTCAGGCATTGTAGGGGTTTGTCCGGAGGATCCATTTGATGTTTGACTTCTAGGACGGAAGTTAGGAATTCGCAAAGGAGGTGGGGGCCTAGTGGCAGGTCTTTCAGAAACACAGTTTGGGATTCTTGGCTGGAAAGGAGGATACTGCCCTAAAAAGGGCCCAGTTCTATTCATTGGAATACCATGAGGCATCCAAGGACTAAATATTCTAGGACCTTGGTAAGGTGAAATTGGGAAACGCTCTAAGCGATTATCTGGACATGTCATAATATGGGGATTAGGAAAATGGTATGAATTGGGTTGGTATGAAAAATCAATACCTGTTGAAATAGGTTGATCTGGTATTGGTCCATAGTCTGTGAAGTGCATATCTTTGGTAACATTCTTAAAAGGGGTTTGAAATAGGGCCCCTTGTGGTCCTTGTAAATCACCCTGACGGATGTTGCATTTTTCTTGACTAAAGGGAGGAGTGTTCTCCCCTTGAAATGGATACATCCGTTGTTGTGAACCTTCCTCAGTGACTGAGTCACATTTTTCAGGTCTATGAGGAGTCAACTTACCATTGCAGTTTGCTACTTTAGGAACTGACCCTCTACTCACATGATGTCTGGGAACATCTGGTTTGTTAGGATATTGTGAAAAACGACCCATATAATAACTTGGCTGAGGTGGAGGATGGGGATAAAACAATCTGGGGTCAAAGTCTCTGTGAAGCATGTTATAGTCCTGTGGACGTTGCCAGGGTGGAACTTTATCAAACATTGGATGAGGAAATCTGTGATTTTCAGCACCGGGAAACTGTGGCTGGGGAACTACTCTATTTGGAGGAGCATAATTCCATTCCTGCTGATTAGATGGTGATTGACTATGTCGCCTTTTCTTAGCATTTACATCAGATTCTTTTTCAGAATCAGACACAAACTTACTCAATCTTTTTGGTTTGTTGCTTTTCCTTCTTGATACATTTTCTAAAAGTCCTTTGACAACATGCCTTTCCTCAGTTCTGTCATAACTTCCAAAAGCTTTCCATGATGGAAGAATTTTTCCACCTGTCTCAAAGTCTTTCTTCCAGTTGACAACATTTGGTACGTGTGGATTATCTTGTGACAAGGATCGTTCCATGATCTTTCTCCGCAAAATCTCACGCTGAATATTAAAGTTCTCAGACTGTTCAAATTTGATCCCAGGATCATATAAAGGCCTTTGCAGTGACATATCAGGACCCATTGGAAACCTTGGAAAAGGTAAGTTTGGAAAAAGATATGGCCTATGTAAATTATTATCAGGTTGAGACACTAGTCTCTGTTGCAGACTCTCGGGACCTAATCCAGGTGTGTGTTGGGTAGTCTCAGAACTCAAACCATGATGTAACTGTTCTTCTGAATCCTGATGTAACTGTTCCTCAGAATCCTGATGTAAAATTGTATTCATAAAAAAATCTTTTGATTGCACACCCTTATCTTCTGAGTCACTGCCACCTGGTCCATGTGAAGGGGATAAGTTACCTCCCTTTGACTTTTCATTTGGTGAGCTGTCCATTTGATCACCTGAATCTGAGAGGTGTGAGGAATTAACATTATCAGCAGTTTGAAGTTTACGGGCTGTTGCACTGGACAAGACTGTTGATTCAGAACTATTGAACTCACTAGTTACCACACCATGAACAGGTTCTTGTGAATCAAAAGGTGGACATTCATTTGGTTCACAAATTGTTTGCTCAGGTGACCCTCTACTATCCGGGGATAATAAAACCATTGGCCTTTCAAGCATGGCCGTGTCATCAGGCATGAGACCAGTTTCATCCACATAAGCCTCTGTGAGCTCTACTTGTTCTGGCTGATCAGATGGTACATCATTCGGCAGCTCTTTGGAAGGCAACGGTGTCTTAGCCTTCCTTAAGTATAAACATTTTCTATAAATACAACTTTGTTTTAGGACACTTCTCCTCAGACAGTTGCCACATTCCCCACAGTTTGTTTTCACTTGACACGGTCCACACAACCCACATCTCTGCCTCCTTTTAGCACTTCTCGGAGACTCAGATGATTTACGTTTTCTCTTCTTCGGTGACAGCTTGGTGGAAATAACAGGCATCTCAGGACTTGGAAAATCATACAACGGCTCCCCATCTTCTGTTGTTATGATGTAGTCAAGGTCTGTTTCTGAGTCCTGTGAATTGAAAGGTTGGGAAAACTGAGAATCAACCTCGTCAAAAGACCTATCCGTAATTAAGTCCTCATCTGGCTCAGATTTAACACGCCTCAACAATACTGGGAAAGCTTCCTCCTGCCCATTCGTATCAGCCATCGTAGATTCAGACTAACACATCATCTGAAACACAACAAAAAAAAAGACACTTTATGATCACAACTTATACATAATACTGTTAATGAATGCTAAAAGTGGCGAAAGAATGGTTCGACATAACATAACTTCTTAAACACAGACAATTTAAAGTAACGTTTTATAGAGGATATTGCAAAATCAAGCACTGAAAAGGACCACAGAATTTCTCCTCATATCCATTCAACATCATTATTTATATCATCTGCCAATAAAGAAATGACATTTCATATTTTCAAATGCAAATCACTGAATAGTAAGTACAGCATGAAAAAGTTCAAATGTAGTCATTTTTCGTGAATTCGTTGGATTACAGTTGAAAGGTGTTGCTGATGAAACTTATATAACTACCATCTATGTAAGCACGAGAAAAGTGTTGCATAGTTTCCAGTAAGCTTCAGTTCCTCAGGTAATACTGAAAGCTGTTCAGACAATATACAAATAAGTGTAGTCTGTCATCAGATTTTCAAATCAGAGATGTAATACAAAAACATCACAAACAAACCCTTTGTGGCGTACCAGACAAAAGGGTGAAAGAAACCATAACCAAGAATGACATTACTGGCAACATTTTGCTTCACGTCGCCCCATAGCACTAAAAGCAATAGGACGTGCTTGGCATCAGGGGAGGTAACTCGTAACCATATGAGGATCATTTTAAGACAAAACCTAGTGCCAATTGTTTAAAGCGAGTAAGAATACTAAAATTCTGCACACCCTTTGACAAATTCCCAGAATTGATATTACTCGATGTATAAAGCAACACCAGGGCAACAGAAATGGCTTGCTTATTAAACAGCTGCAAGATGAGATAAACGAGACAAGCTGTCATATTGGCTTAAACATTGTGGCTGTTAAGGGACAAGATGTATAGGCTGCAGACATTGTCAAATCAAGACAGTTGAATTATTGATTCTGTTCAGATAGATAGGCTTTTACTTCATACTTTTTAGACCTTTAATGTTGGCTGACATTTTTCATCTCTGTTTTTTACAATTGATTTTTGTTGAAGATAATTTTTTTTAAGGTTTTGAGAACTGAAACATTTTTTATTTTGTTTTGCAGGGCAAGATGGCATACAAATGTTTGACTGAACATATTTATAAGTTCGCACAAATTTCTTCAGTTTGGCATTGAAAAGGACATGATTTATGATTTCTTGTTATTACATGTTAAACAGTGGACAAATCTGATCATAGATCAATTATAAAGCAATTTTTGATGATCTTTTTCTTAAAGCTGGGCTCAAGAGTATTTCACAAGTGTTTTTGCTAATATTGTTTTGATAAGAAAGATAGCTTTACAATGCTCAGAACGCATTGTCTTTATTTGGATTTTTAAAAAGGCATTTCTGATCGGGGTTTAATTTGATTTTGTTTGATTGGGGTTTAACGTCATACTCGAGGGTATTTCACTTATATGACGACATGCCAGCCCAATGGGTGACAGAAACCACCCTCGACACCACTGGCAACAAACAAAGACAAGACGGGACAAATACAGGACAACAACAAGACGTAATACAGACACCACAAACAGATCGGCTTCGTGTTCCCCTTTAGCTCTGATAGCACCAGGGCAACATGAAGCTCCCTCCAACCACCCGCTTAATGAGTTAGATATTATTTTTGAATATTTAGATATCAAATATGAGACAAAAGAATGTATAAAGCTGTGAATGCGGATATAGTAATTGGGAAACTGTATCAGCAAATATAAATACTGTAATTAAATCAATTTAAAAGCATTGTTAAACACGGAATGTAGAATTTGAAGAATTCAATTTAAATTAAATATTTATTTGGTTTTAAAAAATATGATATTATTATTATTATTGTGTGTATGCTATTCTTGGTGAATAAACTATTTTATTCTATAAAAAAAAAACAACTTAATTAGGTAGCTTCACCCAAGTTACATATTTGTTTGTTTATTTGACCAGGGCTTAACAGCCTACTCAAGGTTTTTTCACATATATAACGATTGATTGATTGATTGGTGTTTTACGCCGTGCTTATCATGGTATTTCAGTTATATGACGGTGATGTATTCCAACAATAATTAAAACTAGCACAACCAAGATGTGAAGTGTTTCCATAATGATAGAAAGTTAATTTTCCTCCAGTTTTGCTACTCTTCAAACAAACTGCCCTAAGCCAGAGGGCCACATATAAAATGAAGGAATGTCCATGTACGATGGAAAATCGAGAGGAAACCTCATAAAAGCATCTCAGCAATTGCCTGTTCAATCTAAGACAGCATCTGAAATTTAATAGGGTTTCCAGCGACTAGCCCCAGCTATACAAAACAATATGATTTAAAATAAAATTTCCCACATTAAACTTCTTTCTGTATAATTAAGTCTTACATATTTTTTCCAAATTTTTTCTCCACAGATTTCACTTCTTCCTCTTCTGGGTAACCCTTCCATTCCATGTATGTCTTGATTTTGTTGTCGATCGGAAAAACAAGGGGAAGGAACTGCTTCTTTTCCCTGAAGTCATAAGAATATCTGGTCTTCTGGAACAAGAACCATAACTCATCCTCACCATCACTCTGAAAAATATAAATTCATAGGCATCATCAATTTTATTATTTGTTTCACGGTCCGCTTGACTAAAAAGATGGAGAAAACACAATAAATTAATTCAAAATGACTGTATGTTATTCCTTATCAGACACAGAACAATAAATGTCTGTTTTTGTTTCTAATAAAATAAGAAAACATATTTTATAGATACGAAATGGTGTCCTGTAATTTTCTGTCAAGGACTGTGTTGTATGTTCTCTATCAGAAGAACTTACTAGTGTAAAAAGACTTACTAGTGTAAAAAAAACAAACAGTTATACTAAGAGCAAAATGAACAACTTAGCTTTAAAAAAGAAGAAAAATCATGTCTGTTGAAACAATCCTTTATTTGACAAGACAATGAATCATGCTTTTAGAAAAAAATAAACTGTACATATAATTAAAACATTTTCAATTAAACAGTTTGTCATCACTTCCGTTAACAAAACTGCTATCAGACCTTGAATTATTGAAGTGGAAAATTTGTGGGGTTTCTTTTCACGAATTGAGACTTGATTGGTGAGGTAGCTTTGGTTAGCTTATGAAATTTAACTAAGACCACAAACAATAACAAGACACAAAACAAAGAGGTCTTTAGTTCTGTACCAGGGCAAGAGGAAGCATTGTCAGTCAAGTCTTAGGCAGAGAGGTGTCCACCTGTCCTGTGGACACCCTGATTTGTTTGTTTGTTTGTTTGATTGGGGTTTTACATCGTACTCAAGGTTATTTCACTTATATGACAACGTGCCAGGCCAATGGGTGATGGAAACCACCCTCGACAACACTGGCAACAAACAAAGACAAGACAGGACAATAACAGGACGCAATACAGACACCACAAACAGATCAGCTTCCTGTT
>JAQQZZ010086457.1:0-18395 GCA_030265115.1 Mopalia vespertina
CTTTCACCCATTGGGCTGGCATGTCGTCATATAACTGAAATACCCTTGAGTACGATGTTAAACCCTAATCAAACAAACAAACAAAATCAATTATCAACTTTATCGTTACAAAATTTTTTCTGCAATGTCATACCCATGCTGCACTAGTATTGGTTTTTCTTGATTTTTTGTCCTTGATACAGTTATCATAGTTAGCATAGCTACAGTTATCATAGCCGGACAGCGTTGAATCACTCTGAAGTCTTAGTCGTATGATTAGGGAAATAGATGATTGAAGGAACACAGTAAAACATCAAATAAACTGGAATGGAAACAATGCATTATTGAAGATACTGTTGAATAATAAATGTTTACGTATATGTACAAACAAACAGAAAATCATATAGCTTTGAAGCTCACGGCTAGTGAATGGATGCTACCTGTGCTTTAGTGTGTGAGGTCTAGTTTCCACCCAAGGAAAGGTTTCCTGTGACTGCCCGGATTGTATGTCATATTACTAATACACCTTTGATGTATACGTAGCTCAGTTTGGAATGCCCTGTCATGCTGTAAGCATTTATATAGGTGATTCAGACATGTCGAATCGGTTAAACACAAGGACGGATTTAACAAGGGTTTCCTTTCATTTTTTCCACAGTTTTTAAGTAAGGATCAGTGAGAAATAGACAATCCGCCATTACATAAAGTGAAATATTTTTAAGTATGCCTTTAAAGCCTAATTAAACAGACAAACAAGCCTATGATCTGGACATCTGATGGTGGTTTTTACAAGGTTTCTACCCAGTTTTCCGCTTAGTACTGCTTATACAACGTCATCATATAAAGGCCCGGTCAAACAACATAATTTAAAACCGGTTGTTTAAAAAAATGCCCATTCATATGACCACAATCTAAACGGGCTCTAATCCAGCCAAAAAATGCGGTCAATAAGAGGGTGTCTCAAATAACCATTTTAACATAAATGAGGGTGTCTCATTTTCAATTTTTCCCTATCTTTCCTATGTTAAATGTGATTGAAACAGGGTGTCTCAAAAGACTACTTAGGTGTCTCAAAAGACTACTTAGGTGTCTCAAAAGACTACTTAGGTGTAGTAAAGACATCAAAACACCCCTCTGTCTAAAACTATGGATTGACAGAAGTAAGTTGAGGTTATAGCAACATCATCATGGCTGCTATATGCATCCTTTTTACATCTGTTGTATACTATACCTTAGACATTCAAACGCTTTTAATGTTAAACAGGCTTTAAACCACATAAGAACTGGGTGATGTTAAATCCCCGGCCCCCTGGGTGTGTCTTCACATGGGCAACATCCGACCATCCAGTTTAAATCACTTTCACGTTCAGGTCAGTTTTAATGTTGTCATATGAACCGACGTTCAAGAGGCATAGTCACCCAAAGGAAATTATTTAAGTTGTGTTTATTACAGAATAATTTTTTTTCTCAAGAAACAAGAAGCTTTTTAAATGATTTTTTTACATGAAAAAGGAACAGTATTTTGTTTAAATGTGATTTTTACCCGAGAAACAGGCTTGTTTGATGTGTTTTTATTAATACAGATCCGCGGAGTACTTTGGTTGATTTCCACACATCCGGCGGTTAACATTACACGTTTTTGTGTAATATTATTGCTTCCATTCACCTCCGAGATAACTTTACCGGTATAGAAAGTGTCATATGATGTTCCGACATGCAGTGTATGCTACCAATGAAGTCGAGGTGATTTCTTTCATCGACACTATCTGAACTGGAGAAACGTTAACTTTTTAATTAATAAATATGTGATTGATGGCCGTATTATTATTTTCAGCCCAAATGGAATCTATTTTGCTGTGCGAAATAGGAAAAGTTGATTTACAAATAGTTAGTTGTCTTAGCCAAAGTATTATTAAACAAAATCAATATTCCCGTCAAAAATATGAGTGATGTGCTATTAAAGCATCAAATATCAATTAGGTAACAAACACTATTGTCTTCCTTCTCCTAATGAATGTTATCCTTTGCATTCCACTTGGCTGATATTGAGACCTAAACAAACAAGTGTTTTTTTAATTGTTTTGCATCGTATTTGTCATTTTCAGATTTTGGTTGAATATTGGACTACTGCTGATTGGGGTCAATGTGTCGATAGCATTATTCCTGATTGTCTGGTTAAGCTACGTGAAGAAACTGTCCTCCGACCAGTGGGAGAGGAAATACCCTGCTGCCATTCCCATAGCAACCGCATGCTTCGTCTTGGGCGGGATTTTGTAAGTACAAGTGCTGATTATTTCACCCTGCTTTTAATTTTCTCTTTGAGTGGAGCGAGAGAGCTCTTAAGAACCCCTGTCAAATCCCTTCGTAATTATCTCACCATCAATAGCATCACTATGGAGTAATCAGCCAATCATAGGGACTCTTTGATTTTTTTCCCTGTTCGATCACTCTCGATATTGCCTTCCAGCTACTCTCAATTCACTATGTTTTGCTATTTTCCCCCCTTTTCCCACAGTAAAGACACACTGGTCAATATACATCCATGTACATGTACAACACTGGGAGATGCGTCTCTGTTTGCTTTGAAATTTTCTAACTGCGGGAAATCCTTTTCACCATGTGTTTTCGCAGCATGTAAACATAAAAAATCCATTATCTTAGGATTATGTGTGTATGTAATCGGTTGATCGGTTTTGTTATTGAATTTGGGAATCTCTGTGTAGTTTATGGGCCGTCAATTTCTGCACTTTGTAGATTTCGCAGATCATTGATCCTTCTTCAGCATTATTATTTCTAGATTAGTGTCCAGGATATACAAAGCTATTTTTCTTCATTCCATTTTTTGTCCTCACTTATATTGATAGCCAGTATTATCGCATATGAAGCTGTTCAATAAATCAGACCTAAATGTCAAAGGTGTTAACGGAAGCTGTGGATATTAGGAAAACATTGTCATCGGTCTCCACGTGCGTTATTACTCCAACTTACTTCCTGCTTCAGGAAATAACTCTCAAAAGCTTGCTACAGAATTTTTTTGTCTTCTTGCAGTTTGATACGGATATGTTTGTATTGATGTTGACTATCCTAATTTAGTTCTTGATATATTGTATCGTGAGTCCTCAATTAGTACACTTGGGTTACTGTGTTTTTGTTATACTTAAGGGTATTTCACTTATATATTTCACTTATATATTTAGAGGTTAATATTTATATTTTACTGTCTTTCTTAAATTTGGAGGAAAACCTGGAAACCTTGTAAAAACCATCTTTGTGATTGTTAGTGTCACTTCCTGCGAGTCCCTTATATCCTGTGGTCAACTGGGGGACTCAAGCCGGTACATGTACTGAATGAGAACAGATTTCTGCTTACCACTGAGCCAGGGCTTTTACGCCTGGCATTTCTAGTTAGCTGTGCTCTCAAAACACAACACTGTTCTCTGACTGAAATACATGTAACCCTGTGCACAGAGTGTGATCTCAGCCAATTCGCATAGAGATTTTGAACGCTTAGTCTTTTAGCACCATATGTACATGTATATTATGTTCTGAGCTTTTCTTGTATCTTGTACATCATTGATATGCCAAATTGCATTTTGCTATTTTCCTGTGAGTGAAGTAACCTTATTTAAAAAGCATGATCTCAGTCACTTGAATATGGAGATATTTGGTAGTACATTTTTATACACCTGTCATTTGACAAGATGTATTATGGTATGGGGTTATCCATCCATTGTCGTCAACTTTTTGGCTTCTGGACATTTCCTTGAAAACTGCTTATGGAATTCACATCAAACTTAGTATGAGTGCTCTACATGTATGTGACAAAATGTCGCTTAGGATTGATTTTGGCATCTGTTGACTTACAGGTGGCATGACCTGGTGGCAAAGTCCATCCATCAGTCAACTTTTTGGTATATGGACATCAACTTGAAAACCGCTTATGGAATTCAAATCAAACTTTGTATGAGTGTTCTATGTGACAAAACGTCGCTTGGGATTGATTTTGGCATATGTTGACTCCGGCTTGTGCTGTAATCTTTTCCGGCATAACCTAAAAATCGGCTCCTCTAAAATTTTGTGAGGTAACCTAACATTTGCATTTTTCCCTGGTTTGCTGATTTTTGAGGTCCTCCTAAATTAAGTTTGCATAACCATGGGGAAACCCCGTTCTGACCGTTCTCCCCAACAGCACAGGCCTGTCGACTTACAGGTGGCACCATCTGGTGGCAAAGTCGGTCAACTTTTGATTTCCCGCCATTAACTTGAAAAATGCTTATGGAATTGAAATCAAAGTATGAGTGTTCCATGTGACAAGATGTAGCTTGGGATTGATTTTGGCATATGACGACTGACAGGTCGAATCAAACTGTGTCTGTTTGTTCCATGTGACAAAACAGTGTTAAGATATTCCACGTGTCAAGATGTCATGTAGGGTTTTGTTTGGTGTATTCTTGTCTAGAAATGCTGTCACCTGGTGGATTCTATTCAAACTCTATTTTAATATTCCATGTGGCAAAGTTCAGACTTTATTGCCACCAGGTTCACATGGCCAAAACGGATGGAGGGATGTTGATGAAACTTGACAAGGGAATACTTGTTATAAATCAATGTTCAAATTAGCATGTGGTTGGTGCTGTCGAAGCTCAAGGTCATCAGGAATCATATTTGTTATGATGTCCTGTTTTGCGTCCTGTCCTTGTCCTGTCCAATCAATGAAATTGAAACAAATTCATACAGCTAATATGAATTTTATGCATTTTCTCCCGGAGTATATTGCGACTCACTTGAGCTCTTGTTCAATTTGGTGCCCTACTGTTGGAACTGGAAGAGACATATTTGCCCCTTTTATGTCCCTCTTTAACGCATTCAATTTTCCACACTTTATCTTCTCTCAAATCCTTTAAATGCTAATTTGGTTATATGCATTCTAACATAGTTTGTTTCATTTTAAAATAAAAAACTTTAGCTCTACTAACCTCAGGACTTGTGTGTCTCAATGTGTCTCAGAAGAAAGGAGGGTGATATATGAGCCTTGATGAAAAGAAGATGGCAATTCAGCATGAAATCTTTATCCACTGGAATCTTTTTGTCTTAATTCACCAAATATTATTATTCATCCTCGGAGATGTATCAATCAAATGTATTTCTGAGAATGGTTAGTTTTTGTATCATGTACCAAGAAAAACTTCTCTACGTAAATGCCAAGTGAGATGTAGCCATTCCGGTTTGAATTTCTTATGTGTTGTAATAAATAATTCTGGAGAAATAAGTGCTATTGAGAATTAATCTCTCAAATTGTGATCAATGTCATGATAACTGCTAATCATGGTTGCTAATGTAAAGTGTCTGGAGACGAAACTTTGTTGTGTTATCTGTGTAAGTGTTACCATTTCCTCTGAATGTAAGCCGCACAAATTGCCAAAAGGTTAAAAGCATTTCTTTCTCTTAGACTTTTTCGCTAGATGACCGACTTTTAGGCTTTCCCCTTAAGAGATATGAATGTACCTATGTATTACTTTATAGCACAGTGGAATTGATTTCTGTTGAGATTATAACACTAAGTCGATCACGCCTGGCTCTCCGGTGATGAATTTCATGCTGCGAATATACCCTCCAAAGTAGATCAGTTTGTGTATCACTGTCAGACTGAATCAAAGCACCATCATGACCATACATATCTATAAATGGAAATCATATTTTGTCACTTCTTTCTCTGATTCAATGCAGTACTTAGCCGATAAGTATTTAGTTCTATTTGAAGTTATCACTATTTTTTAAGGTCTTTCAACCTCCAATGAAATGCAGTGCCTGAAATTTGCCTATATTGCGTATTAATTACTTGTTATTTGTTCGTCAAATTTTTTTGTCAACAATTTGAGAAGAATTTTTGCCTACATATTTGTCCTGTTGAATTTTTCTGTTTTCTGTACATGCTTCTGTTTACTTTGTGAACACCATACCTTAAGAAAAAAAGAATACATTTACATTTATCCTAGATTGCAATTATTCCCCTGTTTACCACAGACACTCGTATCTTGCAGGTAGTTGTCCATTCTCATTAGGCCTACCAATTTAAGGTTAATTGATTTTTATAGTTTGGAATGGAGTTATCAACATGCAAATAAAGCAAACTTAACAAAGTGTATGAGTCAACAGAAGTATTTAACATAATCATATTCTCATTGCAAATCTGTTGTCATTTTGTCAAATTAACAATCGGTCCTATTGCTTTCTCTTTTCATGATTTAGTGATGCCTATACATGTACTTGTGAATGAATACTAACCTTCACTCTGACATAGCAAATAGCGGGTTATTTTTTACTGTGGTTTAAATTCTGCTCAGCCCCTATCAGCATTGATTGATGAAATTGGAACATGTATAAGACAATGTATTTCTCATTAATAAACCTGATTAAAATCCTAGATCCTTGTCCTAGTAAATGTGCAAATCAACATTGTTTGATATTATAATTTTTAACTTAAGGAATATTTCAATTGATTCGCTTCAATTAAACAGTTTTCTGCAACTAATAAAATACTAAAAATTAACAAATAATAAAAGCTTTAAAGCGAAAGTGGCCGAATTTTATGTTTTTTATTAAACTAACTGGTGGGACTTTTGTCTGTAATCTAAATATGCAACATGCAATCGTCAACAGTATCAAAAAAACTAGCTTGACTTTTTCCCAATTGCCATCCATGAAAGTTGTCATCAAAGTGAAATAACCTTGACTATAATACAAACCCTTCAAAAAGACAGTTTTATAGAATAAGAAAACAAATTACTGGGGACATGGAATGTTCCTTTCTTAAATTGAGATCCATGTAAAGTTGTCATCTAAGTGAAATAACCTTGAATTTAATACAAAATCATCAAAATGACAGTTTTATGGATCAAGGTAACAAACAACTGGGGACATGGAATCGGAATGTTCATTTCTTAAATTAAGATAAGGTCATGACAATTGTCCTTTATTAGTCCTGATGGAGCGATGTCTGGAGATCAACCTAGCCGTATTTTCTTATTAAACGCTACCATTTCCGTTCACTGTTAGCGCTACCAATTGGGAAAATGCTAAAAGCTTCCCGTCTCTTTAATTCTATCCCTTCTCTGTATTAAACATCCAAGTCGACCTACTTCCGAAAGAAGTGTTAAGATTGTTAAACTACAACGAAGTCAAAATTGATTTTTGCCTAGAACTAGAGACCCGGAATGTCCCTTGATGAATTTCATGCCACCAAATACACTAGGCCAAAATATACCACTGTCAGACTGTGACGAATCGACCATATATATTACTGTGTAATGGAAGAGTTTGATTATAGTTTATATTATACATACAGTTTTCATCAAGATAATACAGAAATATTCAAGCGTGGCTGACCTGGAGTTTGAATGTTTTTCTGAATAATTTACATTCTACATCAGCATAAAACCCAAGAGTCCTCTGCATGTCACTGAAACATGCTATATGAAAACCCAATTATATGTTGTTCCTCCGATCAAAATGTGGAGGACAGACTTAATCATTAAGAAACTTTGATTGTGTCAGCCTGGGTTGCTTTAGTTGAAATGAAATTCATTTTGAGGCAAATTAAACCATGAGAGAGCAAACCGTTTAAATTTCAATATATGTCTTTTTATTATTACATTTTGTGACCTCGCCTATTTACTCAGCATTGTAAATTTGAAATTTCTGTCAAATGTTATGTTAATGATTGGATGACTAATACTGTTCAACTACATAACTCATCACTGTCACATAAATGAAATAGCCTTAGGCGCAGCATTAGCACATGGTTTGAAGGAAGCTTGCTGTTGCCCTGGTGCTCTTGCAGCTGAGGGACTACAAGAAGCTGACATGTCTTTGTATTGTGTCTTGTGATTATCCTGTCTTGTCATTGATGCCAGTGGTGCCGAGGATGGTTTTCGTCACCCATTGGGCTAGCACACCGTGATATGAGTGAAATAACCTTAAATAACCCCAATCAAAGAAACGAAGAACAGTACAGCCTTCAACATTGATTGATAATCAATCATTTCTAGAGTTCACGGTTGGCTCACCTTGCTCCAGTCGCTTCTTCATTATAAGAACTTAGTCTTCACAATGTCTGTGAGTTACTGCCGGGAAACGTCTCACGTATACTCATTTTACTTAACTACACATATGAGGTATAACCAATGTCAATGAAAGGGAGATAAATTGTTTTTCCATACAGCTCTTTGACAGCTTTAATAGAAATGATATTTGATTGATGCATAAAGTGTAAGGAAAATTGTTATTTCTAGCTAAGCTATATATGATGGATGACAAGAAAACTCTTGGTTGGCTAGGCCTTAAACTATAACTGCCATAAATTCTTGCAAATTTGTCACGAATTTTCGCTGCGCAGAGAGGTTAATGCATCATTTCTGTCAGTATAACGTGTTTTCAACTCGAAATAGTGAAAGCCCATGCAATCCGTGCTATCCACTAAATGAGTGGCCTTCAACAATGTTATGTGTGGTGATTAGTGGCCATTAATTCAGCCTCCACCACAACGCTATTGACTCGTCTAACTGAGTCGCCTCAGTTTTACTGTTCAAATATAATCAGGTGTTAATGACAGAACTATTTACGGAGGCTCTGTTTGATTGTGAGATTGCCAGCGATGAAAAGAGTTTGCCAGGAGAATCACCTCCTGATTTAGACACCCAAGTCCTGCATGCAACTGTGCATAATTACTCTCAAATCTTAGATATATGTGTGGACGCCTGACCATGTGTCGGCAATGTTATTAGGTTTTAATAGGGTTATGATTTTCTGTTGCCAATGAGCTGATGGTTAACGGCATGTTATGGATTATTCTGCCTGCTATGACCATATCTGACATCTGGTGCTCCATTACTCTCTTTAGCTTCTTTGATTTTATCATAGCTGTGGATTCCATACTACGATTCCAATTCGAATAGCTCCATCTCAAAATGTCTCCAGAAGAAGGCTTACTCTCCGATTGCTCTAACCTTATCGGGCTTCTTTAATAGTTGATTACAAGTAACTGGATATTCTCTGACAAACAACAATAACAAATGTACAGGAAAAAAATTCTGGCATTTTGTTTTTGTCTTGTCGTGATGAATATTGTCCTTTATCGCAATATTTTGCTGATTATAATAAAATGAATGCCAAAATGAGACTTTTTGATTTCTTTGTTTCTTTGATTGGGTTTAACACCCTACTTAGGTTATTTTATTCATATTATAGCTTGCCAGCCCAATGGGTGAATGAAACCACCCTCAACACCATAGCAACAAATGAAGACAATCACAGGATGAACTACAATGATATCACAAATAGATCGGCTTCATGCTGCCCCTTAGCTCCGAGAGCACCAGGGCGACAGGAAATGCAGAAGAGGAAGCAGTGCTTATGTCTAACAAGGACAAATACTCATTAGTAACATAACATGTGGAGTCTAGATAAATAAATCAGATATCAAGTCTTCCTGGTTGATCGACTGGTAGATGTTAATACCTTACCCAAGGCAAGGGCAAATTACTTGTTTCACTGCAATCTATTCCAACAGACAATAGCCATACTATAAACTACAAAGTGTTGGAAACTAATATCCCTTACTAGTGCTGAGTAGGACCACGTGACTATGCTTGAAACATACTCCCCAAGCCCAGGGGGTTGGAGGGAGCTTCCTGTTGCCCATGCAGGTCCTCTCCGAGCCAAAGGGTGCTTGAAGTTGATGGTGTCGTTGTATTGCATCTTCTCTACTGATTGTTCTGTGTTGTCTTTATTTGTTGCCAGTGGCTTCCAGGGGGGTTATAACTCCAACGATTGGAATAGCACACATTGTTGTTTGTGTAAACTAATGTTCAGAACAATGTTAAACCCCAGTCAAACAAAGAACAATACTCAATACACCGTAGAGCTCCACCTGGTTGAATTTTACTATAAGATTTCAGAGTCTTTTTTGAATATCTATTTATGTAATTATAACATCACTTTAAATAAGCCTTTACAGGGTTCTTGCAACCCCATTTTTTTTACCTGTAAATGGACATTTTCCCCTGAAAAACAGGTGTAAAAATTTCCTCAACCAGACAGAAATTTCCTACACATAACAAAAAAATATATACATTTACTGTCCAAATACTTAAAAATAACTCATCTTTAACACTACAAATCATAATTTGTAGGTTACAAGGTTTCCTCCTGGTTTTCCACCGTAATGAGGCAAGGAACAGTGTGAAGTTGACAATCCGTCGTCATATAAGTGAAATACCCTTGAGTACGACGTTAAACCCAATCAAACAAACCAGTACCATGGTATCATCATGAACTGTATTAGGGGGCACAGCCCTCAATAACTGTAGTAAGTTTTCACCAGCACCAGATAAATAAACAGAATAAAATAGTTCGATCCTGAAAAATGGATAATGAAAGATTCTTATGAAGAATAATTAATTGTGATAAATTTATCTATCATCTTCGTTGGGTTAGGCTCTGCAAGTTTCCAGTCAGTTATCCACCCAGCTTTCAGCACTAACGATAGGTCTTAAAACGTGATGCTTGTATCAGTCGAACATGCTTAAGGGAGACCAGATACTCCATTCAATTCCACGAACATGTCAAATCTGTAGAAATTTAATTTGTGAATTATTTGGAAATATATAATATTTGGAATTTTATTAATGAAGGTGTGTCAGTTTTCATGACATGACAGCAGAGAAATGCTTTAGTGCTATTGTGAGCTGAAAGCCCAGAGTTCTCTTTCTTCCAGTACAATGCTAGACTCTGGCCTGGCTTAGAGCATCTAGAATGCTTTTGGTGAAGATGATTATGTGTCTGTTGAATGGAGTTGAAGTGCGTGCATTATGTCTTGGTAAAACCCATCTAATGAATAACTGGGTAGTCTCTTTGGGCCGAAGCAATCGGGGGAAATCAGGTTAAATATGGGCATAGCTCTCCTGTGATGTCGTTCAGCATCATATCAATCCATCATACTGGAAATGGTCTCAGACTGCTTCTCACGTTTCCTCACTATCTTATCAAAATGATTAACATTTATTTCATAACAACCTCATTTCTCTCAGTCGCCTCATGCCCATTGAGTCTCTTTTAGGTGAGAACCCTTCACAGAAAATCAGTTACCAATATTGTACACCACATTTAGAAATAAATTATGTTGATACTGCCTCTACCAAAGACGGCATCACCGTGTTAAAAGCTGCTAAGATGTTAGCAGTGTATATTGACAGACACTTATGGCATCACATGTTAAAGAATGCTAAGGTATTAATTAATGATTTTTGTGTCTTTTGGAAAGTGAATATTGACAGTATTCAGGGCTCGAAAAAATGCGAAGATGATCAGGAACTTCTGTTGGTATGAGCGAAATTGATCGCCGATACTTCAAAAGGATCTTTTAAAAGTTTAATTCCTGACCTGGGGGACGTAACCATCTAGAAGCGTCCCTCTAGTGGGTGTTGTGGAACCCAAAACACGCACATTACGTTCACCGTCTTGTCGGGAGTTAATCCAAATCATTTATTTCTTAATAGGTTACCTATACCTATTGTTGTATTGCTTAGGGTGTGAGCTCTAAAGTAGTCTAGAGGATAACAAAACAAAATAAATTTATTAAATGTGTATGAGTTTTGGATTTCAGCAATTTTATAACTTCATGTATGAAGGATTCAAGTGCAACGTTCTGATTCCTGTCATTTTAAAATATCCACCTAAAATTTCTTTTGTCTCTGTTTTCTTGCTGTATTTTCTGTCAAATCCCTGACATGGCCAGCATTTACTCCTGTCAATTCAGTGCCTTAATCTGAAGGTCGTGGGTTTGATTTCTGGATAGGTTTCAACCTGCAACTAGAACTAGTTCTGAACTAGAATCTGTTAAAACTAAGAAAGTTTGGTCCCAAAATAACGTAAAATACTGCTAAGATATGAATAGTGTATATTGTCGAGGTTTTCTGATTTTTTTTGGCACCTTACTAGTCAAGGTACTTTAATACATGTACTCATATTCAGGGTCTTCAGCCTTTTTATGCACAACTTAAGGATACTCTAACCCCACCTCAGCTCAAAATTTGCGATTTTTTTATTATTGCATATTCAAAAAGTTAAGATATTGATCTTTAGCCTGGAGCAGAACCGATAAAAAAATTTGAATTATAAGACCATTAACGTTGATGATAAAACTGGACTACATTATTTACAACAGTGGTGTTTTGACAATCAATTAAATACAGGTAGCTACCTGGAGAGGATTACCGGTCTGCCCACTGTGCATATAAGCGTATCAACAGTTTCTGTGTATTGTATATTGAGCACTTATTATCAGCTGTTTAATTGGCTGTCCGGATTGCCAATGCATATACATTCACTGATGCCACATGTGGTTGATTGATGTTAGTCTATTAAGAGATAGATCACAGCTTGAATGGAATTCAACTGACATTTGACACGGTCAGCTCTTGTCAATTTTACAGAAAAACTGGTATATTTCACAAAATAGATACATTATTATTTTGGGAAACACACATAGAATGGGCCAATTGGATATTATAAACAAATAGTGAAAAAAAAAAGATTGAATTACTTCAAAGAATTATGCATGAAAGTGTCAACATATAAAACTAAATTACAGTCATTCAGATTTTTAATATCTTTTTTCCTTTTTTAGATAAAGTTATAAGAAGTTGAAATTTTCCCTATGTTGACTCATTTTTTTAATTTTTGACCTTAAACACAATATTGCAAAAAAACTAAGACAAACAGGACGAAAATGAATTAGTGTTTTCTGGTTCATATAATGTATTACACGTTGATGTCAAATTGAACAGTTGTCGTAAATGGTGTAAAAGAAGTAGCAATTTGGAAAAGAGGTAGCAAAAATTTACTTTTTATGCAAAATATTTTTTTGTGTAAGTTTTAAAAAAAAAAATTTACTTATTATTCTTCTGCAGGAAAAGACGATTCAGAATATATATACATGTGTTGCAAAATTCACAGTAGTTTAGAAGTAAAATGGTGATATGTAAAAACACTCTGTAGGGGGGTTAGAGTATCCTTAAGAGTAGTGTTTCATGTACAAAGGTTATGTCTCCGTCTCATCTCAGTCTCCTATCTCATGAGAATATAATATTGTGTAAGCATGACCTGGAAAGAGCAGCTTTTAGCTTCTTCTATACTTTTTACGAAATCAACAACAAACACTACATGTGTAACAATTTTCCTCAAATCACCATAGCAACATTACCATTCCTTAATTAAGTTCCATCTTCTGTCAAGTTCTGTGCGAGGAGATACAATGCATAAAAAACAAAGTGGTGAAATTTGTATATAAATTCCTGTTCCTTTTTTTTTTACTTGTTCGATCCTGCTTTTTTTTTACTTGCTTGTTACAATGGGATTTTTATCTAGATTAGAAGAACAGTTTTTCTCTTCATTTTAAAATAAAATAAACGAAAGTTTGTTCCTATGTCCTCGTATTCATCCCATGTCTTTTACATAATGCATTATTATAAGTACTGTATTTGTATAAAAAGTTTGAGAAGGCAGTTTAAGCTTTCGGATTTGACCAGGATGAAATCCAAGCTGATCAATCTGAATCTAAGCTAATTTAAAAGTTGTTAGATATTTGGTTGAATACATGTTACTTTTTTTCCACCACTGGAACTAACATTGTAATACCATATGTTGATTTGTCTTGTATACCTGGTACAGAGGTTAGGGTGGCAGATAGCAGATCCTCCTTATATGTATACTGCTTACAGGCTCAAGTCCCGCAGTCGACTTAAGGTATATCAGGAAGTCATACAAGGTGACTCAGATAGTCGAGTGGTGTGGTTTTACAAGGTTTCGCTGTTTCCACCATACTTAAGTAAGATAGTCTTGCAGCGCACAATCCGTTATAAGTGAAAAAACCTTGAGTACGGTGTCAAAATGCTGGAAGAGTATGTTACTGATTTAGTTATTCAGATCCTTAACTGGTACTAATTGTTCTGCTCCTAGCATTAATATAAGGCAAACCATGATGGCTCGACTTCAGAAGAACCCTGGTGCCTTGGGACACATCTGTTAATAGGCTAGATCTGCTTTACTCTTTGGTCCCCATTGGGGCATTCCTTTAGGACCAGACGTGAGCACTTAGTTCTAAGATTCTGTGTGCCGGATAAGTGACATAGAGAGGCAGTGGTCATTCATTGGGAATATGGAAATTTGCCTGTCATTGTGGTCAGTGGATATTGGTTAGATACAGCCCCTTGGCGTCCATTAGAGCCTTTGGTCACTGGGCTGATGCTACACTCAACCCAATAGTGTACACATGAATGGGCAGCAGAGTGACCACTGTACAGAATCCCATCTCTTGCATGCACTGCCTAACTGATTGCACCAGAATTAAGAAAACTGGGCTGCGGAATGCTAAAGAGATAAAACTTGTCAATTATCTATCAGATAGGAAGACAGATGACCATGGGCCCGCAGGTTAAGATGTCTCGGACAGCCGTCGATGACCAATGGCTCGGGAGATTCACTTGTCACCAGCTCTTGCTACCACTCAAGCTTGAAATGCTTTTATTGTCTCGCCTCACCATTGACAGGATGATCTCATCTTGGTAAATGAGAAAAGGCCAGTTAAAGAAAATCAAACTGAATTCCGGGGCAGTTAACATGTCCTTGAAGTGCTTTCGACACACTAATCAATAGCTGCCTGGCCACTCTGGTGGTATCTCAAACACCAAGACATTCATTAGAAAGCCAAGGCCTCTGGCAGCAAATCTATCATTAATCCTATTGAAAACTGACTTGGCATAAATTCATTTCTGGAAACTTAACTGGATTTACCTGTTTACTAGGTATTAAACAATAAAAAACTACAGTACCTGCATGATCTGTCTACATTATGTGTATTCCATTTATCGGTATTTTGAAGTTGGAATAAAAGACAAAATAATATCCATCGATTTCACAAAAAACATAAGTTTGGTATGATTGTGATGCATTTACATGCATGTCCATCTTTTATAAAGGCTTCACTCAATTGTTTCTGTTTCTATTGTTTCAGCCAGTTCAGTTTAAACCATGGTTTCAATATTAATAATTCAATTTTTACGCCAGAGATTCTTTGTAAAGATATTCAAGTTTTTTCTATTATTATTATTTTTTGAAATGGATAAAAACAACTTTACTTTGTCTCAACGTAATGGGAACAACCGTTACTTTGTCAACAAATTTACCTTCTTTTGATACTTGCGTGGAGAGTTTGTGTTTTTTAATGAGTTCAGATGGAACACAATTAGTGTCTATCTGTTGTGAGGTCTACCACTTATTTGGTGCCAATTGTATTTTTGTTATTTTGGAAAAAAAAACTCTTAGTTTAAACTGATTCTAGTTCAGAAATTTGCAGATCGAAACTCATCCGGGAATCGAACCCATGAACCTCAGAGTAAGGCACCAAATTGCAGGCCTCCTAGACCACTCCATCTACAAAGGCCCTATCTCTGAGGGCCCTGTGTTCGATACTGGAACGGGTTTCAACCTGCAAAATTTTCTGGACTAGGTTCTGTTCAAACTATTAAATAAAGTGTCATCCCAAAATATCAAAAGTACTGCTAATTTCACAAAAATAATTCTTTGAGCCAATTGTTTACCATGTTGCAGTAATGTCTTGTAACTTGTCATTGCTTGTTGCCAGTGGATTGTGTCCTGGTTTTCTCTCGTCCTCATCAACTACAAGTGGGGTCTAAACTCAATATAATTTAACTTATTGTTGGACAATTCATTTGCTGTAAGCCTTACAAGATTCAACGACATATGCATGGCTGCCATTTGTCTTAATAGGAACTGTGTGAGTAGAAAACATTATAACCTTTAAATTAGAATGAAATGTTTATTCCATAGTGTTCAACATAGCTTTGGATCAGGTGTACTTTACTGGGACTTATTCCCTAAGAATTTCAAAGTACATTTCAATTATATATATTTTTATACGGTTCTTCTTGAATGATTCCTATGAGACCTGACCACTATACCAAGACTGTTTTGTTGTGGCACTTTTTTCTTTAATGGATCTGATTATACATTTATATAACCTGTGAGTAGCAATCTAAGCTTATTAAATTTATTCAACTACCCAGACATAAGCAGTATTTGTGGCTACATGTAGCATTTTTAACAGCAGTGGCTTTATCTTAGTTCTCTACCTAACCTAAAGGCAGTCTGTTTCAAGTATAGAAATACTTTTGTGACTTTGCAATGGAAGAACATTAATTTTTCCATTAGAGCAAAACATTGCTCTGTTCAAGTACCATGCCATCCACTAAGAGATCATGTCGTTAAACACATACAATCAATCAATCAATCACTCTGTTGTCCTTTATAGACAGCCCCACCATATGAGTGAAATAGCTAAACAACCCTCTACCTAAGGGCAGTTTAGAGTGAACACTGCTCACTTGTATCCACACTGGAGTGAGGTTAACTTTCTAACAAAGCCAAACACTTCACAATGTTTGGTTATACTTCTGTCAACAACTGCTAAAAAAATGATACCACTGTCATAGAAGTGAAATACCCTTGAGCATGGCGTAAATCACCAATCAATCAAACCAACTTTTATGGACACCACATCAATAGGAATGAAACAGCTATACTTATATGTAATATATTATAAGCTTAAAACTCTGTGTATATCTTCCTTGCAAACATTTTATACATGTACACGTACTATGAAAATTAAATATTGCACATGTCTATTTTATCCTTGAAAGCATAATTTCAAAGTATATTTGTACATATTGTTAGCCAGAGGGGTGTCTCAGAACTCTGAGACACCCAAGAAACCATTTGAGACCCCCGGTCTCAGTCAAATTTAACATGAGAAAGATCATAAAATGAGATACCCTGTTTCTGTAAAAAATATGGTGATTTGAGACACCTTCTTCTTAATTTCTGGCTAATACTATGTGTACACTTCACCTACAAAAAGGTTTTATTGACATTTAACATTAAATTTAACATGAGAAAGATCATAAAATGAGACATCCTGTTTCTGTAAAAAAAAATATGGTGATTTGAGACACCTTCTTCTTAATTTCTGGCTAATACTACATATGTGTACACTTCACCTACAAAAAGGTTTTATTGACATTTGATCATAAAATGAGACATCCTGTTTCTGTAAAAATAATATGGTGATTTGAGACACCTTCTTCTTAATTTCTGGCTAATACTATGTGTACACTTCACCCACAAAAAAGGTTTTATTAAAACATTTGGATGATGACTAGAACAAGTCAAAATTTGGAACTATTCTGTGGTAGATGTTACAGTACTTTCCTTCTCTGTTGGGTTCTTGCTCTCTGGTTTATTGTTCATACTGATGCCACTGTTCTGCTTGTACAGAAGTTACATGTATTATTGCTGAATCATTGCCTGTCTTTCACTTAGTTCACCTTTATAGCATAGCTGAAATGTGAATTCAAACTGGTCATGTGACCACTTTAATTATTTGCTGTTATAACATGTTATCTGTAATTACTGTACAGGGAATTAAGTTATTCCTAATGCAGTGCATTAATCAGCACTTTGTATTGAACAGACCAAATACTCTAATAATTGTATAAAAAGTTGACATTTAATATCATACCTTGCAAAATAATTTACCTGTATGTCTACCTGTGGGAGGTGGTATATCAAACAATTGGTTGGGATGTATAAAATGGTACAGTGAAATATGGATCAGAGTGAATTCCAAATATTATGACCACCCCTGCAAAAAATGTAAAATTTCTCGTGACCACTAATTTTCAGGTTAAAAATTCCTCACCAGATTTTATACGGCAAATACGGTTAAAAAAACAAGTAAACATCATGTACTATAAGTTTAACTTTTATGCGATAAATTCAACTTTTTATGGTTTGAAATCGATATTGGAGTGGGTTTTATAAACAAAATTATACAAAATTTTTTTTATTTTATTTTTTTAAATTTCTCACCAGATGTAGGATTTCATGCAACTGTGGGTCGCATGGTCGCATGATTTTCCAGGGGTGATTATGACTACATGTAGCACTGAGGAAATTGCATGTAACTGCGAAGAAATATAATGGATGACGTTTTCACAATATATCAATAAAATGAAACGATGAGTCCAAATGAGTACGGTCACATAACATATTGGAGTTATTGATTCACAAGTTTACACCTCCCAGTTCATATACACAGTAAAATAGCCTTATATTGAACACAAACCAAATAATAGTGCCAGCCATAGTGTTAGCCAGAGGTGTGTGACAGTCTCGGATTCGTTGATACACCCAAGAAGCCATTTAAGACACTCGGTTTCAGTCAAATTTAACATGGGAAAGATAGGGGAACAGTAAAATGAGACACCCTGTTTCTGTAAAAA
>JAQQZZ010086468.1:0-18395 GCA_030265115.1 Mopalia vespertina
GGTGTTGCGGGGGGGGGGGATATCCAACATGACCATGTATATCACTGGAGTAAATGGAAGATATCATATCTACTGAAATGATTTACCATTCATGTCTTGGGAAACATTATAATATATGCTATGGATATTGATAGTTATTGAAATCCACCGGGCCGATAACAGCGGGTCTTCTATGACAGGCTAGCATTGAAAAAGCTCGTCATAATCGGGCTGAATTGCGGAAGCTATATTGTCCGCGTTGGCTTATCGGATTTTTCAGTTCCGGAACGTTATAAGGTACTCTTAAGGCATATGAAGGACACCTGCCAGTAGAATCACCGGCAACTCGATAAAGATGGAAAGTCCTTTGTGGCGATATCCTACTCAATAGCAAAGATGTAGTGATCGCTGCGTCAGTTATTGACTAAGGCCAGAGTGATTATATTGGCCTCAAGTCCATCCCATGTACCTAATTATTGGCCCAGAAGAGCAAGCGGTGTTTTCTCTTTGCTTTACTTTGTGGAGCACGTGACCACAGGTGCATCGTCACAACGCCCTCCCATTTGCTCGTGAAATTTCCAACAAACATCGGGCAGTGTGAGTACGAGAGCTGGAATAACAACTGAACACGTTAGAGAAACTTTTGTCTGTGAATCCGATAACCAAAACGCCACACAGCAACACTTTAAGAAAACGTGTGATGGTACAGTGATACGGATCATCACAATTATTTTTATGTTCAGGTGATTGACAAAAAGAAACGCCAGAGATTGGATAAAATATTCGTTATTTTCGTTTAAAGATCATCGCACGCACAGATTGGCTTGAACGGGTCACGGTATGCTCGTTGTAACGAATACACTTGGAGGTTGTTAAATCACATAAGTTCTATTGGTGATTATAAACGACATAGCGAGCAGTACTATAAGCGGCATTGTAAACGGTGATCCCGTTAACCTGGTCGGACCAAGTGTTCTTAGGTAGAGGATATTTATTCTACTGAACATCAGGGAAGCTAGTTGCTTAAAATGGATCACAGACAAGTTGGTTGGATTTTCATAGGAGTTCTTTTCTGTATGTCATTTACTGCGGATATTGCCCAAGGTAAGAAAAAATAATATACAACTATGGAAAGTGTTATCTATATCCCTTCAAATACAAAAATGTATTCAACATACAATTTTAAAAAAAAATAACTGTTTTAATAAGTATATTGTTTATTTATGAAATGCAATGGAACCGTATGTGTCGCAAATCGAAATGCGAATTAAAATTGATATAATCTTTCAAATCGTATCCTTCTCGGAATGACTTCAAGATCTATTAATTTATTTTACCTGTACAGCTAAAATCTAGACAGACTAGGCTCCATCTGGAGAATGGTGTAACATTTAACCTCCATGGACTATTTTCACTTTCTCTTCCTGTGGAATAAAAAAGCTATTATTCAATCAAAATTGTGTCCAAAAAGTGTAAATCTGCATTACTTTGATAAGGTATTTAGCTAATCCAAATAATTCAAATAGTCTTTAACTAGTGATAGACAACCGGCAGAAAGAGAATGATTAATGAATTTTTATTGTTTGTATTTTTTTTTTCTTTTTCAATTAATTATCTCCTGTCAGAAGCTAATATTTATTTAACCGAACAAATTCACACCTTTCTCACAGAATTCTGTTTCCAGGCTATCGGTAAGATCTATGGATATCGGCATGTTACACAGTGGGTCGAAATTAAATTACTTAACAAACAGCGATACGATATCAAACCCTCAACACGTCCTACTCAAGGTGTACAAGGGTCCATTGAGCAAGTGGCAGAGTCACAATGACGCCTACGCCCCTGAAATGTTGGCAACGGTAGAAAAGTGGCGGAACACTGACTGTCGATTACAATAAATTTACTTCATAAAATGCCAGTGGTTGGAGCAAAATTGGGCCGCTGATGATACATGTTAAAGCAGAGAAATGAGTAGGCGAAGATGTGGGTTTATTTTATTTGTTAACAAATTGGAATTTCATAGTTATATATAAATAATTATGTTATCTTAAAAAACAGAAAATAAAATTCTGATAGGAATTAACATAAGTTCAACTTATTTATGGTGTTAAATGTGAGTGCAATCTGGCGACTATGTTAGACAGCTCTTCAACAATTGCTGAACTTTTTTTGTTTTTTGGAACAAGTGTTCCTTATCTGGGTTGGTGTCCATGGATATCGCTGTGTGCTTTGTGTTTAAATTTGATTGAGTGATTGAGTAATTGATTGGATGATTGATCGGCCGGTTGGTTAATTGATTTGTGTTTAACGGTGGGATGAAAGTGATTTCACTTCTATAGCGGTGGTGTATTCCAGTAGCAATAACCACATCAAGACAACTGTTTTCTATGTTGGTAAATTTATATTCCTTAATTGCTGAGTAAAGACAGTTGTGATAGTACATTCTGAACTTTGTCAGAGTGAGAGTTGAATCAGTTAAATCTAACTTCATATCGTTTTAGCAAGAATTTTGAAGAGTATATTCGACACGAACATGGGATAATGGAAACGATAGAAATGTAACGGAATACTCGTGTTTCCATGAAAGTCAAGATGTGTCATCATGATGGATTTCTGATTAATTGGGGTTTCTTTTTGTGGGGCAACCGGAGGAGGAAGAGTGGGTGTATATAAGACACAATAACTTTGGTCAATCTGATTGTCCTCCACGGTATTTGCTTACCCTCGAGCACTTACTTCGTGCCGTTCTGCGATTCAAGTCGTACCCGTATAGTGTAAGGATGAGTATGAGGTTTATTAAGTTAAAACGGTTTCCTTGTTCGACTCCATCTAAATAATTCACTTTTTTATACATCGTGCCGCAGAGAATCAGTTCCCGAATAACAGATTGTGCGTCAACAGTTTTTGCGTAACGAGTTCTCCTATATATTTGATTCTTCTAAAATGTATTGATATTAAAGAAAAGACTAGCTAGTCTCTCAAATCGCATAAATAGTATTACAATTCGTGGGATGGAGCTTTCGGATACCTATCGGCTCCCAGAGCAGAGGCGTTACACAACAGTGATCTGTTGCACATAAAGTGTTTGTTTGGCGTATTTTAATAGCTGTCTTGTCAGTATTTGATGTCATTGATTTCGGGTGCGGTTTCCTTCACCCATTGGGCTGACACCGGTCATGCAACGGCATTAACCTTATCTATGACGTAAGACTCCATAAGAACAAACAGAAGAGCAAGCAACATCTACAACTATTCCCAAAATCTATCCAAAAGATATCGGAATAAGGAATTACCAAGTACAACCCATTCATGGGATATCCCCCTCTATACCATACATTTGGAGAATGCCATAATGGGCATCAGTTATTAGTTCCCGATAATTTGTATAAGGTCTATATAGGATTGAAAGTTATACTCAGTGTAAAGCCGACAATGTAATAAAATGCTTAATACCTAGAATCTCAATTTTTTCTCTAATTAGTTCACTATTAAACCGATGGTTTAGAAAGGACAATCATGTGTAAATATAGCAGAATATCAATTAATGTTATATTAACACACTTAACATAGACATTATTTCCATTGATGTTTTCTAAATTTGAAGCAATACAAAGAGATAATACAACAAAGAAGTTTATAGCGTCTATCTCCGTCTAATGAGGTTCAATTATTCTTATATTATCAGCATTCCGCGGTCATTATTATAATATACATATCTCTAGACGATGTCATGATTCATTAGGAAACTTTGTATATATAATCGACAAACGAGATAGGCTTCCCTTATTCTAATTACTAGGTTCAACGCTAACAATACTTAGCAATCTTAAGAACAATCGATTGTATAAAATAGGTCATCAATCCATAACGCTAGACGTCAGTAGCCTTAGACTGGGAAACCTGTTTGAGAGCAATGGATTAAAATTTTTGTAACAGACAATTATAATGGCATTAAGCTTTAATAAACGATTTGCTCAACCGTTGGATGAGAATTCGTCCCATTGAGAAATCACTTTGGGAAACTGCCAAGCTCAGAGAAAGGTTTCAATTCCAGAACTAGCAATGCACCTCAAAGCTTTGTAATTACGGGCCGTGGCGAAGGTAGCCTATCCATCACGGAGTAGCTCACTGGAACATTGAAGCGTTAACCAATTCATTGAGCAAATACTTCAAGTGCAGCATGATAGAATTAAGAAATAGTTTCTTTGGGTTAAGAGCCAATATAAGGCTTCTCACAAAATGGCCATTTAGTCCGACCCAGTATTGAAATAGCACAAAGCACATGTATCCTATATTACTACTTTGGGATACGAACTACATCCCAAAAGAGTTTTAAAGCATTCAGCTGTACAAAGAACAAAGACTTGGTTCGGTAAACGGGAAATTGTTGAGGCTGTACCAGAGACTTAGTGAACCCACGAATGACTTATAACTGAACAAACACAAGTGTAAACGATTGTCTAGAAAACATTTAAGAATGAGCTGTCCACAATATTGAAGCGTCAAATGTGTTTTGAAACAAATTTATTTAGACTACTATTACATTTATTGTAGTAGTTTTCCGGGAACCGTGTCTTTAAGAAACGTACCGTTGGTTAACCTTCCGATAATACAGGACATCTCACTAACTTTATTGTTTGATGCAATCATATAGTATATGATTAATATAATCGGACATATCAACTCGATATGAGACTTAATCCCCAACATTAAATGTTACATTTAACGGAATTGGAAGATGCGTTAATATAGGCACTTCCTTTTCGCATTCCCTTTTCTGATTATTGTTAAAACCAACGAAAATGTCATTCTCAAAAAGGATAAAAGTTGTTCCGATGACATATTGTGTTCATCCGGCACACCAATAATACCCAATCCAGCAACCAGTTTTCTGTCAAATGTGCTCTGTCTGCAATTCTTCATATATTGGAAGTACCGTAACTACCATATCGTTACCCTATTAAAATAAGTGCTGAAGGCATATTTACCACTATTGAGGGAAATTGAAAAAAACTTTGTAAATTTGCCTATGTCACGTGCTTGACTTGAATTGGTAAAAATAACTGAATTAAGCACTTGTTTTATTAGGGTGACGTTATAGAAAATACATTATGAAGGCCTAATGTTGAATGATTTAGCTCATTTAGTTGCCTTACGAAGGGTTGCTGCCTAATTTTAAGAAAACGTCATCCGATATCTTTGTAACAATTAGTAGTCAGAAAAGAATAACACTTGTAGGCTTTTTAACAATAAACACACTTTGAAAATATTCAGTTGTGAACGTGGAAATCCTCCAGAAAATCCTAAAAAAGAGTACCGTTAAATATCAAATGATAAAAACGTCGCGTGTTTGGTCGATAGGGAATTAGTTAAACGTATTGGCAAAAAAGAAGAACGTTTAATTGGCATTGATCATGTCGGACAACGTTCAATATTGATTCTAATTGAAGGTAGCCGATCAACTGATGTAACTTTAATAGCATACGTTTAAAAAAACACAGCTGCTGATTTCTTTTAGGCAATACAATCTATTCTCAAGACTCCAGACAAATAGATATTTGGTCTGATTATCTAAAATTAGTCTGTCTACGCAGTTTCCAGACACCGAGGCGATTAAGGTAACATTTATCCCTCGAAACCATTGGGCTTAGTTTGAAATAAAATAGCTTAGGGAACCGCTCTGATTATTATGTTGTGTACACCTATTACATGCGGACAATGGCGGTTGATGACGTCATAAATCCCCTCTGAAGCTATGCCAGCTCCTAGTATATGCCAAGGCTGTTTCTATTGTGTGTGACGCTGTTTCGTCTATAGATTGAGAAAATTCATTTGAGCTTTATGGGCTTCTTATAAAATGGCTGTTATTTTCAGCATTTCACAAACCGTGTATATATTAGTGTCAGAGGCCCTCATGTCATGCTGCATTGGAAGGCCTCCGCGTCACAGAGTACTTGCAGCGTAATGGCTAATTGAATCCCCTTCACTGCACCAACCTGCTTTGAGTCCGTTTGGCACATCTTCGGAGATTTTCGGATAAGTTTTTCAATCTTTTGTGCCTGATTTCCACTTTAAATTGCAGTGATACACGTTTGAACGCAACGGTAAAAAGCAAACGAAGAAAACAAATCTACGATAAAAACACCATGGCTGTAAGAAACCGGTTTGTTGTCTCATTTGAATTTTTTTCTCATTTTGCTGCAAAGACAATTAAGGTAAATAAGACAAAACTTATTTACCGAAAAGTAGTTTTCCGTGGATGCAGATAGATTTTTAGCCTATATACGCCCCACTCTACTCCCACGTTGAACATATGGCTCGGCGCCCAACCATTAGTGAACCAATGAACCATAGAAGTCGTGCTTGCCTTATCAGTAGATGTAATGTGTCAAATATTGATAACTGGTAGATCATTTATTAATAATAATCGAGAAGTTGAGCATTACTTGAGTCGGAAGTAGGTTGATAACGAATCTTGCTGTCAGCTTATATCTTTCGATATTACAACTCCACCCAAGCACTTTAAGTGGCACAAAACATATACCATTCAATACTTGGGGGCCGGGAGGCACCTAAAATAAAGGGTGTAAGCAGATTTTTTTATATAAAAGGCAGTGAGTTTGTAAAGGTATTCCAGTATCTTTCTCTGATCACATGCAGCATACTATGGGGAACTTCTTACAACATTTGGTGGCTGGAAATATATCTTAAATGGCTCATCATTTTCGATAGAAAATTTAATATATGCGTCATGGGATATAGACGAGCAACAACAATATTTTATTAGCTTTTTTAAAATATCCGATGGTCTTTAACCTTAAATACAAGAGAATACTCACAGTAAATCACTGATAAGTGTCCGAATGCACACCTGTCACAACATCGCACACAATAATTTAGCATGAAATGTCTATCATGCCATTGGCATAATCTTACGGATATAAATAACTTTTTCATTTTGCGTTTATACCTCTTGAAATAGAAAAAGAAGCACTTATTATACTAGAACTGTGTGGGTGTTTATAAATCCCTACCCGTTGTTCAGCATAAGAGCATTTCAGTAAACCGTTACATTATCACTAAAACCGAAAACTTTTCCAAACTTTTTCGGAACGCTTCGGTTGATACCACCAAACTTTTGTATGTGGCCTTCTCGTGACCACTCACAGATTTCGTTTCTCCTGTGCGATGGCGTTTAAATAAAAAAAACCAATTGATAGATGTTTTTAATTTAGAATGTCTAGAATTGTTTCTAGATGTGCGGATATCACATAAAGTCAGAAAAAGCACACGATAAAACAAGCGTCTCGTGGATGAGGGGTACGCTTCGCTTAGCTCATAAGGAGGATAGGCCCTGTGAACGTATTGACAAGCAGGCAAAGTAAGCTTTCATCCACAAGACTTGTTGCTTTGGACACACCTCAGTACTTAATTTTAGCAGAATAAATAAATTCATTTTAAAATTAAAATTGAAGTTGATGACATGGCTACAACTCAAATAGTTTATGGTAGACAATAACTTTTTTCAACCACAGTTGGCTTGCTGTAACGGAACACTTAATATCAACGCTTTTCATTTGTTAACAGTTAAATCTTTGGCCATGAGATAAATTGTATGTAATGTTCGCATTTCCGTTTATTGATCGCAGGGCCCGATTCCACAAAACAGTTTTATACTTAAGTCAAAATGTTTATAGGCCCTAAAAAATTTTAGTTTTGAATTTTAACATTTAATATTTTAGCATTATTATAATAATGTAAGTCAAAATGTTTAAAGGCCCTCAAAATTTTCAGTTTTGAATTTTAACAGTTCATATTTTAGCATTATTATAATAATGTATGTAAGTCACAATTAAGACAAGTGGCAAAAATATCAACGTTAGTATTTTAACTTACGTCAGAAAATGTATTGTGGCACGGGCCCCTGACGTTTTGCGCACTATACGGTACATCCGTCATATAAGACATGACGTCAATTAAAGTGTAATGTTTAATATTAACCCTAACCCAGAACTCAGAATTCACGTTTTGTCTTACATGGCGGACATGCCCACAATGCAACATTATATGTGTCTTATTTGTTATAAAAAGTCCAATGTCCTTGCGTAAGACGTTAAACACCAATCAAACAGTCATGTCATTACACGGTGGTTTGGTAACGTCCTCCAACTCAACTGATTTCAGCGTGTTTTCTCAATAGAATATAATCTTTACTAATTTCCTTTAAAACACCTGAACTAACAGAGTTGTTTAACTGTTAATTTATTGGACAAAATATCAAATATGGTTACCTTGTAAATATTTGATCAGTTTTAGACATTGGAAGAACTTTAATAGATAAAGAGACTGTAACGGTTGATATTTCATTGCAGTTCCGGTCCAGTTAGAAATAAGGTCTGGATGCCGTGTCATAAGAAAATTGAAAGTCTGTTAATATGGGCATATGTCTCTGAGTGTTCCAAGCATCTCGCGGCATTTATTATATAACATAAATATACCACGACTATTTTTAGATGCGAATCTAAAGATGATAGCACCTTACACCTGTCTGTCTTTTCATTCGTGTATCAATTATACATGGATTGTATGGGACACCATCATCGGTTTCGCTTTCCTGTTATTTGTAGAAGCACACTCTACCCTTCAAAGCATGTAGATTCCCCGGAAAAGCTCTCACACTTGTTTCCTTGTGCGATATGCTGTGCATACAAAGGGAAGGATATTCGCTTAACAGACAAAATGTAAAAGTCATGGCTACTTAGTTTTGATTAGATTAGGGATTGAAAACAGATCGGTAGAGCGACTGAACGTTTCCCCTGTAGGCAATAGGGACTAAATACGTCGGCTAAATCTTAAAGCTTCATTATTTTAGCAGACATGCTGTAGTGGGAGTTGGAGTAATGTGATCAACAAGCGCATAATAAATTTCCAGAAAATAGCATTAGCACGCTGTCGAGCGGTTAGCGGTACTTGCCAATGAATAGAGACATATATGTAGCCCACTTATCAGCAAAAGAATCTCCTCTCGTCTGTGAAGCCTAAGGCAACTGATAAACTGTAGAGGACACGTATTTGCACCATTCGAAAGGTTTGTATAAAGCAGACGACACATACAATCATTAGCATGCTCCGGTGACGTTATCGTATTCTGCTCACTGTCAGGCTGGAGTTCCTATCTCACATTAAATCGAATTTCGGAAAGTTTTTCCCGAATCGCTCTGAGTAAACAGTCGAAAGTGTTTCTTGTTATTTAATCTTTGGTTCTGTGTTTCTTTAGCCATGGCTAATCCTCCTGTGTCCAAAAAAAAAAAATCGAGAAAAAAACCCAGTACATTCCTTAAAACACTTTTAACATGTACCTCTTTCTGATTTTATACCGGTTATGGAGTAGGAGATTGGCTATAATTTAGACGAGTTATTATTGAGTACGACATTAAACAATAACAAATAAATAAAATAGAAGCTTTCAAGAGGAGCTTTCTGTTGTACGAAGAACTATTCAAAATTCAAATATGTTAATCGCAAACATAAGAAGAAAGCTAAATGTCTTAATTTAAACACAAATACCTTTTATTACATTATTTTGAAGTGTCCGGAAAAAATCTTTAAATAAGCTTATCTTGAATGTCATCTTCATAAATATTGTATAGACAAATTAATACCAAGCATATGCCTTAAAATCAACTGTCCTCGTGGAAGAAACATAATTATACCTATATAAAAGATTATGATTCAGGGAATATCCGATACGAAAATGAAATAAAATATTCCTATCGTTTCCTCAAAGAAATACTTGCATGGCTATTTGCAGAAGAGCCCTGTACAAAATATGATAGGCTCTGTGTTTTCGATGTGTCTTCAATAAATCAATATTTAAACTGAACCAGGCTTAATTAGCTTTACTCTATTGTTTCCAATCAGTTAATTACTTCCGGGTGGTTGAAGGGATGATTCCTGTTGCCCAAGTGATCTCAGAGCTATGGGACAACAGGAAGCTGATATGCTGTGGTGTATTTGTGTTGTAGCTTGTGATTGTCCGGTGTTGTCATTGTTTCTTGACGGTGACATCATGGGTGGTATATTGGGCTGCTCCAGTAAAATAAAATTCAGTTCAAAACAAACAAACGACAAACAACCTGCTTTGGTTTGAAATTTACCTTCACTCTGGTCCAGATCGAGGTTTCAAACCATTTGATAGGGACCAGATGGATCTACCATAGATAACGATAAGAGAAACAAAACTTACGTAAGATAGTAAACATTCGATTATAAAATGTTTGGTTTATCTGTGTTTTCTTTTACGGTTTACACAATTAATTTTTAATGCACCGCGTTGCCAAAGAATTGCTGTTAATTTTATGTTTCATAAACATCGAAAGAATTTTTTATTGCTCGGCATTTAATCGACAAAAGATCTTTTTACAATGCATTCCACGCAGACTGAAGTCAGTCAAACTACTTAAACAATGAGCACAAAACATTGACGTTGGCAATAGATTAAGACACCTCCACCTCGACAAGAGTCGATAAAAGATCTACATTATAGATTAAAGTGAATCGCAATGTTTCCATTTCTTGAAAATGAACCTTAAGAGTTGCCACATGCATTGAAATTGTAATAATATTGTTCAAGTCTCAGAAGTTTATTGTGAGAAAGGGGCTAACCTGTATTAAAGAAGCCGTTTAACGAAAGAAGATTGGGCCAACTGTTGTCACCAGCAGAACAGACTTACAAGTCACTAAAATACATACCTTTAAAACAAAAACAAAAACAAAACAACATTCTAAATAAAGTGTTTCTTTGCAACAATGTCGGTATAACATTAAAAATTGTGACCTTAAATAAATTGCCTTTAGCCATGAAACCGTTCCGCATAAAACAGTTTGTGTGTAAAATGTTTCACCGAACATTGACGAGGAGCAACAGATCGGCTGTTTAGCTCTTACAGTTTTTTTTACATTTTCTATCATTGTTTTTATTGATAATTTTCATAATTGCGAAAAGAAAAGAAAACTATACAAATATATGCTAACAATAACAATAAGGTATTTTGGAATTTGTTGTCGTGGATGAAAGGTATGTGCAGAACTACATCGATTAAGCTAGTCAACAACTGTAAAAAAACAACTTTCCCTTCAGCAATTTCTTTAACTGCTATATATTTGAAAAGGAATCTTTACGTCCGTTGATCAAACGAGTCCATACAGTAGTTAAGTGTCATTAAAACTCCTTGGCAGGTCATCTATCACGCCTTTCACAATAAATTCGAAGGTTTCTCTTTCGAAATCAGAAGAAAATGACTCTGTTGTAGACAGCTTGCTGGATGAGTAGAAAAGCGGAAACGACAGTAAAAACGAAACTCTCAGTAATATTGGACAACGAATGACTTACAGCGGATGCACAAATGGCATTAAGATAGGGACGAATGTGTTTTTTGTAGCACATTTGTCCCTTAAGTGATACAGCTTTATTTATGTCAATTTCAAATAAAAGAAATCGTTTGAGCAAAGGAAATCAAATTTCTCCTACCGCCAAGTGTGACAATGAACGAAAGCGGAATCCGCCATGTGGTAACCATAGCTGTGGGCCAGATGTACACAGCTAGTTTTGTAATCGTTATCGTCCACGTAGTGTCTTTCATGTTTTTGAAAATTAAACAATACACAACTTAAGAATTGTAAGTTGAAGGCATTTCAATTAACTTTGGTCAATTCAGCTTAATAACATAATATCCGCATTCCTATTGAAGCCAACGAGACATTGGATAGTCAAAGTATACCTTTCAATGAAACAGTCACACTGATGATGGCTAGTTAACAGATATGGTTTTCCTGATATTTCCTGATATGTGTGATGCCAAAGAAACACACTCAACCATTGATTCGATAGATGTACCCTACCACAAAAAACAAGGATATGTTCTGCTAAAATTGATGGATTTATCCGTAATTCTAATAAAAGGATGTGCTTTCGTCGACAATAATACTTTTTTCAATCTGTTACTAAGGTAAATAGTTAATTTGAATTATATAGCAATCAAGTTGTGTTTGATACCAATTGAAAGAAGTCATGTTTAACGCAAATGTCGTAATTAACATATGTTAGTTATGACATTAGTGGCAAACATAGATGTAGATAAACACAGACAACAAACATAGACAAATAAAATTTCTTCCAAACATAAGTAACGGCATGTTCCAAACTGTTACCAAACACAAATTGGTTGCTAAATAAATACATTAACTGTATGTGTTATTTACATATTGCAATATATACCGGGATTCGGAGCAACGCTTTGTCCGAATTCCAAGTAAAATAATAGGCCGACTTGCAATTATAGGCGTACTCATAAAAAAACACTGACGATGAGAAGCTAAACGGGTTAATTGCGACAGTTGTTGGAAACATTACTCAAGGTTCTATCACTAGATTAAAAACACTACTATTATCGACGAAAGCTCACCCTCTGATTAGAATACTTTACATGTGAATTACGGATTAATCCATCAATTTCAGAGAATCATTCCTTCTTAACAAGCAATCTTGTGGGGTTTTTTGTGGTATTGTACATCTATCGAGTCTATGGTTGAGTGTTTTTCTGTATCAGTCTGGTTCTTTGGCGTCACATTATACGGACAGCAAATAAATACAACCTCAAGACAAACATCATATTAAAATCTTCAGCAGCTATATGGTGAAAAAGAAAACAATACATAATAGAACACAGTCAATGTGTCACAAGAATAACAAGATCTCTCTTTCCGTCAACCATCACCTTAAAGTTTGTTGTCATTCTTTTAGAATTTAAAATGCTAGGGATGGACGCTAAGCTTAGTAGGCGGTTATCAAATCGGTTGGTCGATAGAGATGAATTAACCTGAGCACAGACTGTTATGAGCACAGATTGCGTTGTCATTGAGCAATCATTATTAGGCCACGTGTGAAGATATAAAGTACAGAAAACTGCCAATTCCGCAGTTCACTGGCGCCAGTCGGATATCCTAAGGCAGACATTAGCATGAGTATTCAAGAATGGTTCATCAGCTAATTGACTTCTATCTGTTAAGTTATCTGTCAGATCGTTGTGCTAAGCAACTCTATATACCCTACGGTAAAATATTTATACTTATCTTATTAAGAATTCATTAACACGCGTTTTTGATTGGCTATGTAGATACTTTTACGCCATTTAAATTGATACCGATACGCGTTCCATTCTCCGGAACCGTCCCAAGTACCTTATGAATTAAGCATGTCGTCTTGGGGCAAATTTTTTTTCTAAGAATGAGGTTCATGTATTTGAACCCGGTTCTTGGTACGGTTCGTTCCCTGCACAAACGCTGATATAGGCATCATACAATCTTCAGTATGTCGTAAACATCAATCAATAACGAAACTGAATCCTATATACTTACATAGAAAACGTACATACTCAAGGATGCGATGATCTACAAAGTCATGGTGTGGTAGCTTTAATATCTTGAATCTTTAGGCAAAATTAGTGCGATATGTGCGCAACAACAGAAATTTTCGCGCAGATTGGAAATTCCTAATTAAAACCATTCCGTTTATTTATATATTTCTAACTTTGTACACAAAATCCTATTTTTCATGTTACCGATTTTCGATACATAGACGGATTCTGTAAAACGATTCACAAGAAGTATGGTTGTGTCTACTCTTATTTCATCCTAGTCGGTAACTCCCATATAGAACGATTAATATTATAACTCCTAAACTAATCGAACTGCCTCAAATCTATATCATATCAGGAATGAACCAGTTTGACATTGTCTTTTCTACAAGGATGTAATCTGGCGCGAAACTGGTACAAAAACACTATTCTGTGCAAGAGTTGTCGTTCGTTACTCTCCAATGCTCTCACATTTGCACAGTGAGAGAACGTTACAGGAAAGAGTTTCTTCTTGTTTCCTGTGATGTTAAAATCTTCACCTTTTCAGTACATTAACATGGAGAATGCTTTGGATGATACTTATGGGAATTTTAATAATAATAATATAACACCAAACACACAACCCTTGTTTATTCCGTTAGTGTTAAATCGACATAAACAAAAGTTCGGATACAAAATCTGATCGCAACGCTTACGGTTTCTTAGACAAACTTCACGCTTGAATCGTATTTGCTGATGTGGATGTCGTCTAAGGATATTTAGTTTTCATATCCCGTATGATGTGAGGCTTTATTAATGCCTCCAGGACTTTGTCAACAAACACCCATATTAAAACGAAAACGTCAAGTGTAGCGAATGGAATCACTCAGCCGTTAGGTTACAAAGAGTATGGGGGACAATGCAAACCGTATGATAAACCCAAGATTTCCAAATGAGTAATAATACAGTCATCTGTAGTAAACGTTTTGTCATAAGATAACTTGTCATGACACATCGACATGTGTTTGCCCTGTGGTGAATATGGTCTAACCATACTTTCTGTTTATAATACTTTCTGTTATTCTTAGCACACGTGTAACACACACTTAATTGATTACCACTCTTGCAATTGAACGAATAACGACGGACAATTCGTTTACGCTCTCAACGTTCATCCCCATACTACTTGCAAAATGCTGGCAAAAATAAATTAAAATTTTTAACTAGCCTCAGGTATGGGCGTCTGTTTGTGTTAAAAATACTTCCTTTAAACTGACGATCTAACTTTGCATTAAAGAACCTATTTTTAAATAGAACACCAACTTGGAATTAACAAGCTTACTCGGAATTAACAAGCTGACTTGGAATTAACGAACGTACTTTTAAATCAAAAGCTATCTGCGAATTAAAGCTCTGTTTAAAGTGAAGACAATTCGGAACTTCATGACAAAATGGACACGCAGGAAGAAATATATATTTTCCGGATTTTACCATATCGAAGCAAGATCGAAGATCCTTCCCTCGAGATGTGTACTCGGTTGCTGGGGGAAACTCAGCGATAACAACGCGGTTTTTCGGCGTGACTTTCAATGACATTGATACCTATGTCGTGTAGTTGTTTAATACCAGTCTTATCGATGGAGGTTTGGTTCACCCATTGAATGGCACGCTTCTTAGTATGCGTCATAGATATGAAACAAAGTACAATGTATAACCCCAATAAAACTAGGCATTCATGTTTTTCAATCAATTAAAAAAAACTACACTGTTCATGAAATTCCTAAATACTCGCTAGTTAGTTTCAATATCAAATATGTCCAGTTTCATGGTTCGATGCCAGATATAAATGAAGTGAACCAATGTAGGCTACAAATGTCATGCAGCTTTTGTTTTAGGTTGTTTGCATATGAAGGGTCCAGTGGAAAAAGTACTTAGCGCCATTTTTAAAAAAAACTATGGGGATACCATGATATTTATAAGTAATACCCCCCTGTTTCAGATTCCTAAATATTACTCAAAGATAACGTTCCTAAATATATTATATCTCATGTCACTTCAGGTAGTTCTACAAAATGCAATTTTTTTTACCTTTGAAAGGATTTACAAGTCATATTAGCAAAACAACGAAATTGATCTTAGGTACTTCTTCCACTGGACCCTTCATATACATGTGCAAGTCAAAACATTCAGAACACGCCTTAATGTTAATAAATCCACAACTTGATAGGAGCGGTTTAGATTTCAGGTCAAAGTAACAAAATCCACACTCATCTTCCATGTCGCATTAAATAAGTTAAACTGTTACCTTACTGAACGACACTAATTTAAATGGAATTGTATATGTTTTATCTTTGTAGGAAAATGTACAGGTCGATGGGCTATACATCACTGCATGGGAGGTGAGTAACTTTTGTTTATTTGTTCACTGTTATCAATTTTATTATGTGGTTTCCTCCTGGTTTTCCGCCAAACAACGGCAATGTAAAACCTTCATATTAATTTCAGTGAGTACAACGTGAAACACGAATCAAACAGACCGTTTTATTGCCATAGAAAGATAATGGACATATAATCAATTCAAAGCAAAATGGCTGCAATTTGTGGCAATTGAATCTGAAAGGTACATAAATCATTAACACGTCAATTCTGTGCACACACATTGTGCTTATTGTCAACAATTTAGAGCACTCGACAAGTATGATTAATTGTTCTTAAATAGTCTATCTGAATGCTTAATTGAAGTGCAGTTGATTTTTCATTCCGTGAAAACATAAGTTAAACACTATTTGTTTAACTAACAACAAATTAGTCCAAATATGACATTATCTCGCAGTTAGCGTACGTCACGGAGAGACGATTCTAGAGATAAGATGGATCAGCTTTAACCAAGCGTTTCAAAATTCTGTCGGAAATGTTCCAGGTGGCAAGCGTTTCTCGTGGATGTCGCCATCAGGAACGGGGGAAATAAATAGGCCATTTCGTTGAGTATCAGCGACACGGTTCAAGGAACGACCACAGGGTCACTGCAACAAGGTGCGTAATGGAACAAGGAATTACCCGAGTGGCGTACATGAACGAGGGCGGCCTCCATCAACTTGTCATCCCGAAAAGCCATGGCCGAGTTAACTGTAACCCAGAACCAACCGTTAGTGACCGCGCACTATAATTAAATAAATGCTAGTGGAGCTGGTGTATTGCTTGTAAGAACAAGAAAAGGCGAGCAGTTCAGTAGATAGTGAAGTCGAGCTGGACCCTCAGCAACATATCGCCTGTCAGATGGGGATTGTCTACGTTATAATTAATTAACTGCCATGTTTGCAGAGATTATTCCATCTCATCAATTCCAACACATAAGGTCTCAAACGGTCATATTGACTAAATAACGTGAATGAAGCGAAGTCGTAGAAATAATTTAAGGCCATGCTGCATATTGCTAATTTTTCCATTAGAAATATGTAAAATGTCTAGGATAGTCCAAACAAATATGAGAAGAGAATGCATAGGGGTTGACTATTCCCTAACCTAACAATTTGTAGTTTCCTCCCTCTGCTCTCTGATAGCTGGGTGACAACATAAACCCGATCGGTTGTGACGTCTTATACCGTAAATTTTCAACATGCCTGACATACTGCGCTTGTCTGTAATCTTTGTCACTGTTTTCTGTTAGTGACTTCTAGGGGGATTTCCATCATCAATTATGCCGGCTTGCCCTCATATCTATGTTAGCACGCTGTTAAAGAACGTTACCAACACACCCCTAAAAATAAAAGAATACAAAAAACGACAACAAAAATGTTGTCAAGTAATCTATGTGTTATTTGGATGTTTAAAGAAAATCTTCAGATATTGCCAGGGGTCAGCAGTGTTGAAGTAATGGGTGTATGTATCAAGCTTGCAGGGAAATTCATCGTCCTGTATTACTAATGGACGCATTCGCATTAATTGGTCATTCAACCGTAGTCGACGTAATCATCCATTTGTTCCAGAGGTCGCCAAACCCGTGATATCAAAAGTGCTATTCCAACTGTTGTGTACAAGTTATATTCATAACTGTTAGCCAAAAATCGACTTTTACCTGACAAATCTGAAAATTGCATGACAAGTTTAAGGTACGGTGACAAAATATTCAGATTGATGATTTTCAATTGTCTTGGGAATGTGTCTTTCGGTGTATTTATTACAAATCTTTTTCACTTAACCGCAAAACACTTGTTTTTGCATAATATTGACAGTATTTCTTTATCGTTAATTTAGTCGCAAACTAACTGACCTAGGACTTTTTGTAAGTATTGGTCACGCTATCTCGCGGATTTAAACTGTACTTTTACTGTTAACGTATAAAATGTCGATGCCTGAATAACCAATGAAACCGCACCTGCTACGCTTATACCAAGTATTACAGCTGTTCTTATTGGATACGACTGACGTTATTTGAAGAAAACAAAACTGAGTTGTTTTGTATTGAAATCATACAGGCGGATTTGTGAAGACAAATGATATAATAATAATAAAAGCTTTATTTAAAGAGGATGAAATTTCACAAAAGTGATTTCCAAATGGTTCTTGAATATCCAGTGGAGTCAGTTTTGTTGTTGATGTTGTGTGTTTTTTGTACCATACTGTCACTCACCCAACCATATCACGGCTATTGGTGACAGTGCGAACCCGCGTCCTCAAACTGTCACCTCACTGAAATAATGTTATTAAAGACACACTATCTGGCAACCACACGCTACTACACTCTGTCAACGATCAGCTGTCTTCCAGGTGCGAATTTGATGTTCCTACTAAGTGAATATAGTAGTTTAATAATTAATGCCATGTATTTAGATGAAAGGGAACAGTCATTTTGCAATGTCAGAGGCTAACATTGGCTCGAGAAGGCGATAATCTACAAACGAGATTTAAAAATTCAGAATACAGTTTACTTGAGCTTTGGTCCATTTTCTTAACCCTGGGAGGCCCTGGGGGTCATATATGACCCCCAGCGTTTCAGGGCCAGCCTCATTCCGCCAGGTATTT
>JAQQZZ010086479.1:0-18392 GCA_030265115.1 Mopalia vespertina
GTGATGTCAAGCGTGTTACAAATAAGGGTGATGTCAAGCGTGTTACAAATAAGGGTGATGTCAAGCGTGTTACAAATCAGGGTGATGTCAAGCATGTTACAAATCAGGGTGATGTCAAGCGTGTTACAAATCAGGGTGATGTCAAGAGTGTTGCAGATAACGGTGATGTCAAGCGTGATACAAATAAGGGTGACATCAAGAGTGTTACAAATAAGGGTGATGTCAAGCGTGTTACAAATAAGCGTGATGTCAAGCGTGTTACAAATAAGGGTGATGTCAAGCGTGTTACAAATAAGGGTGATGTCAATTGTGCAGATAACTGTGATTGTTGTTCAATAAGCGCGTTTTTAAAAATAAAGTACAAAATACAAATAAGAACTATTTTACAAATAAGGGTTCTCCACAGGCTACCTCTTAATTAGGCCGGCGGCTTAGTGGTTAACGTGTCGGTCTACCAATCCTACTTCGATGTACCGCTCACGGGTTCGAGTTCGCCTGTCGACCATCAAGTGTATGATGGAGATACACGGCCCGGTTCCGGCAGTCGCAGGGGTGGTTTACACGAGGGTTTTCTGTTTTCCACCGCCTTAAACCAAGGAACATTGTGAAATGAACTATACGTCATCATATAAGTTAAATACCCTTCAGTACGACGTTAAACCCCAATCAAACTTAAACACTCAAACAACAGCCATCGCTTTGGGGCTTTTATTATCAGTACTTTTCTGTCTTTGAACGGGTACACCACGGTATATGTGTCTTACGCTTTGGCTCCGGCAATCGTGGGGGTGGTGTTTGCGAGGTTTCCTCTAGATTTTCCACCGCATTTAAGCCATGAGCGGCGTGAAATGGACGACCAGTCATCATATATTCAAGTGTTATATCCTTGAATACGACGCTCAACCCAAATCAAACAAACCTCTTTATAATCCATAAAAAGTTTATTGGCGAAAAGCTTTTGCAGGAATACAATTGTGGGGAATTTGGTGGCTCGATCTGCCTCGCACTCTTACGAATCAACGGCCATATACAAATCAATTCTTTATAGCCTCTGGTAAAAGTATGTCAGTTTCACGAGGATTGCCAGAACAGACTTCCCTTTAAAGCCTCCCATTAATAACCTTTACTAGCCCTTACTTAGTCCAACTGTTCTGACTCTGATCAACTAATCAGCGGCTACATACAAACCATTTCTTTATATCCTCTGACAGAACAATGCCCTTTTCTCAAGGATTGTCAGAACAGGTTTTATATAAACAGCTAGACCAACAGCCGCTACCTCAGATACGACATAAACAACTGCAGTTTGGAACATCGCGATCCAATTTACCCTGTTCGTAGTGACCCTGTTCTGGAGATCATATTTTCAGCAGATAAAAACAAAGCTGATTTGTATCAATAGTGATCGTACTGATTGGTTGTCGACGAGGTATTTTCTCCAATAGCCAGTTAAACATCTTCGCTAACCAAGAGTTTTATTCCGAGCTACCCTGCATAACAACCCTTGGCCGATTATTCAAATATAAATAGAACTACAGCTACGCCCCATGGCGGATAAAATGACCAAGTTTCGAGTTAAAGCGCTGATAACATATGTTGAATGTTATTTTCTAGTTTCGACAATTATTTTAACTTTGTAAAGCACTATTGTCGTATATATGGAGAGTTGGTGGCTGCAGGGGTGGGTACATATGCAATACTCTCCTCGAGTTGGATTAAAACCACGAACATATCCCTATATCGACGACACTTTCCACTTTCGTTATTGAATATCCCCGTCATTCTTAATAGCAGAGTCCTCTCGTGCCACAACATCTGATTGGTTGCGTAGAGGTTTCCACGCATCCAATCAATCGGTTCGAAGCCGAGTCCGATTATATATGAATTATCCGCCAAGGGTTGTAATGCAGAGTAGCTCGGAATAAAACTCTTGGCTAGAGAAGATGTTGCTTACCCAGTCCTTAAATATTTTGTGTAGCTTAAAATACACTTTGGAGATTAATGTCTTGTGACTGATCACTATTTTTTATCGTATTCAGCAACTGGCCCAGATTTTTGCTATATAAAAAAGGAGATAAAATAGTACTCCTAACCTGTCTGACCGTAAGCGTGCACTTGTACAGTCCCTGGATTTATTTCAGCGTACCAGCAATGGTTACCCACCCTATTCAGACCTACTTAGCTCTACTATTAGGTATCACAAAGGTTTTTACACGTAAGTTTTTGTTCAATGTTATTCTTGAAAGAATTGTTTATTTTACCAATTTACGTCTGTTATATTTTTCACCACAAAGGAGCTTAGCTAAGTTTTTATAGCAATGTAAATGAAGGAACTTAAACTCGTTGTTTCTTTTTATAGCTGCAAATAAACAACTGGAAAAAGGCTAACCATTTTTGGTCGGGATGACCAAAGAGAGCTTTGTGTTTGTTTCAATATGTTCAGAAAAAATGTCTTTCGCGAGTATTATAGTCAAACAAAGATGTGTAGGTCGACCTTAACTACGATTCATGGTTACTACAGTTTGACACCATAGTTTCACATAATACTATTATAAATGTACTCATTTTTATAATTACAGAGCTCCAGGTTAACATAGTCGCGGATGGCAGTTACAGTTTATCTGTCAACGGAAAACTATGGCTACCTTGTGGTGCCACATATTTTTATGTTGGTGGACAGAAATACTCGTCAGCGGACGGAAGTTTGAAACAGACCGGGTATTTATCAGGAAGTGGCGAAGATAAGTTTGGGAAATGGGAAGATAATTCATTTATGTATCAGGCAGGGAACACCGTTATAGCAGCAAGCATTAAGCTTTACGAGAAGTTCGATGTTGTTATCTTCACGCAGGTGAGTTAAACTAACTTTTTGGCAATTTATCTTTGAATATACTGTCCATCATTTAATTTGCTTGCCATCGTGTGTTCAAGCATCTAAACTATAGATGTTACTAATTTATTGATTTACTTTCATTAATTATAATTGAACCTTTCATCATAACCAGCTATTCTTTCAATTTGTGATGAGCCACATTTTGTACTCTCGTCAGAAATATGTGAACTCCAGTCAGGGGACGACGTCCGGTGACAGAGATTCTGTGGCGTCTGCTTTCCCTTCCTTTCAAATTATCGGGCAGCAAGGTGACCTAGGATTCATCTCCTTTGGAGGTAGCTTCTTTGGGGGCGAGGGCCACAAAATTGGAAGGTGTGTAAATTTCGAATTTCAGGTTTTATCAATAACTTAATAAAGAAGTTCAATTCGGCTGTGAAATGTCAACGGAGGCAACTCGAGATTCCGGTTATCTCAGTTAAGTTTACTTCATTGGAAAGATCTTTTGGTCATTGTCTAAAGTCAAACACGTTTAATTTGATATGGCTTACATATACTTTTCCAGCTGGACAAATTCAACGGCGACTTTAAACTCTGGTATTGTTGCTGGACCAATCGTTTTGTTTGATCATGATGGGAATGTTATCATCCAATCAGTGTTCAGCGAGTTTATGTCATCTTCAGTCTATCATTCTACAGAGGAAGGAACAGTCAACTGGGGCATTATGGGAGGTGTTGACGATGTACCGTCGATGTATGAGTCATCTACTATTATCTTTTATGGAAACAAAGGCATAAATCAGGTGAATACAATAAATTAAACCACCGTCGGATAAATTATAGATTTTTCTTATAACATTATTTACACTTTATGCTTTAGGCTTAGTGTCTTCATAACGAAACGTGGAATTTGTCACACCTTAAATGGCACACGTAAATGTTCAGGTTCAAGTTTAGTATCGCTAACGTTGGCGTGAAACGTTAGACCCTAGAGATGTGTATACTTACAGTATTGTGATTGTAGGCGTTTACAGATTGGGGAGCCATCATGAGGCTCTGGTATGGGAGGGAAGACTCTTACGCCCAGGCTGATCTCACTCTTAATTACATAGGCTATTGGATGGATGATGGTTTGTTTATTATTATTTTTTTCTTAAAAATTATAATATTAAAAGTAAATTCAATTTTTTTTCCAATAATTTAAATGTTAATTCTTGTCTAGAACAATTCTGTAATTCAGCATTTGTAAGAAGAACACGTCTTATGATGCAATTGTAAATAACAGGCACAATGAAATATGTTTGTATGTAAATTGATGAAATTGTATGTTTGCTATATTTTATGTATGTATTCGGGCCTATGGCCTATGTACTGTTCATAAATGAAACTGTTATTATAAATTGAAAAAATTTTATTTCTAAAAATATAATAAGTAACTGTTCTTCTGAACTTGTGATTAAAAATAATACCTTCTTTCAGGTGCTTATTATTGGTATGTGACTGAGAAAAACAAGACATATGAAGACACGATTATTGATGTGAAGGCATATGCTGACAAAGTAGGAATACCATATAGGTATGCTGAAATAATCAATATTATTGAGATATAACTATTTAAACATTTACATGAAGTGAGTTTCACTTTTCATGCCTACGATTTCATTTCCAAATAGAAATAATAAAAATCGTTGCATAATAATACCATAGCCATAACAAACCGATTATACTGATTTGCTTATTCCCGCTTCCAGGATGCTTGAAACTTGTCGATGAAATTCCGTATATCAAAACTAATAATTTTACTGCCATTAGAGAAGTTATCTTTTTTACGTTCTGCCCATTCTAAAATAAAATCGATTCTACTTCTTACATAGAGACTCTTAAGATACACCCTGGCCATCTTGTTTTGCACTTCTTTTATTTGCTGGTCTGTGGTATACGTCGCCCCAAATATTGGCGGAAAGTAATGCGCGATGGCCTGGCAAAGCGTACGAGAGTTGTCCTAGTCTCGTCCACTATAGAAACTATAACGAGAATACGATTGGAATATTGCCATGCATGAAGTATTACATTCACAAGTTGGCAAACCGAAAAGTTCATTGTGTGACCGAGGCAGAGCATCGAGTCCTCGGTATTATGTCGACAACAGTGCTGCCCGAAATGAAATACATCAACTTTATGCATTCCGGGTAGGAACTAGTCAATCTAGGTCCGATAATGTAATAACTTCTTGGCACGTGCCGTGTGAAGTTTGCACATATTTAATTGAAATGAACATTTATATTTTCTACCATTAAAATTAAAAACAATACTTATCCCAGACCAGTCCTCCTCCCCTATTAATGTCAATCTAGAACCGTTGTTTATTGTGTTTTATTAATGATATGTAGGTGAAACATCAGGATTTCATTCACTCCGTTTAGTGATATTTCGCTGCCGTTGAATAAAACTGTTATTTCTTCAGCTATTACACTTCGAATTGTTTCTCCTTCGTTTCTAATATGACGTTTTGTGGGAACGCGTTTCATTCCATCACGCAGCACAGGGATTACGTCATTTGATATACGGTTTCGCTATTTCATGTCACGTAAAGAATAACTTCATGTTGTTCCGGGTATTGTTCCATAAAGCGATAAGCCTAAGTTGATCTTAACTACACAATGACGACACAATACATTCAGTAATGGTCACAAAGACAATTAAGATGAATTTAGGCTAAGATCGCTTTGTGAAACGGCCCCCTGCTCGTCTAGTCTTGAAATTGTCAAAGACAATTGGGAATATGATTTGATTTAGGCATTTGTATTTCATATAAAAAGATAAAAAAGAATATTGCACAGTGAAGTTTGAATATCGTTATATTACTCTCGTGAACGGTAAAAGCAATAACCGAATCCGCGTGAAATAAGTAACAATCTGAAAAAAAAAACAGGTACTCCAACAATATATATTTTTTTCAATATAATTTTTCAGTAGGGTTCAGAAAGGAATAATTTACATATTATTGTTGTACATTTGAAGACGATTCAGAATAAAAATAGACGTGTTCCAAGATTCTGAGAGGTTAAGAAGTATAAGTGTAACATGTAAAAACAATTAACTCACATGCGCAAATGTAACCTTGTTAAAGCTCCAAATGTTGCTTTATTACATTCCGGGACAAAATTGGGAATTTGCTGCCCGGATTGCAATAAGTATAACATTTAAGGGAGCAATCCTGCCCGGAATGGAATACTTATTGCATTCCGGGATTTAGTTGCATTCCGGACAGGTACAACGGTGCATCAGAACTCTACTAGCATCTGTCCTCAGGTGAATCTTTGTTTTACCTGTGTAGATACGTCCAGTATGACTGTTGGCGGTACCGCACGAAACAAGACCATGATGGCACGAAGACCTGGGACCCAATGCCTAATGTTTTCCCAAATGGAATGCAGTGAGTAAAAACCAATTTATACCGATATACCAAGACTATTATTTTCATGTTGGATATTTAATTACTGTCTAGTTTGTGCTGTTGTCGAAGCTTACAGCGCATGTAAGATGAGCTATGCGACAACACCCAGCGTTAAAATCTCTTCTGAGCCTATAGTTCACTTTTTTAATGTTAGCATTTCTTTGGCATTCATTTTGTTTCAGATATGTTTATAACAAGACTGGTTGGCCAGTGTCCGCTCAAAATAGGTGGTGGTAAGTAATGTCAAACTATGTGAATTACAGGCACTGCCTCGCTAAATCATGTGCACGCTCTTTAACTATATATGTATTTGTCTTTTTATGGTTACACTAAATTTTTAGCCAATTGTGCTTTTACTGTTTTGACACACGATTGAAATACGGTAAACTCCATATTGGAAAGTCTGTGTTACAATAGATGATTTAGTGGTTTCGAAGTTTAACGGCAGTATGGGAAATAAGTTGACATTTATGGCTAAATTATGACAAAGCAGAAATCCCTTCAGTCCATTCATTCTCATTTTTTCACCCGTATTATATCTATAATTTTCATCTCTCTTAGGTCTCCAAAGACACCCTACGCGAAACAAAACGGCGGCAAATATAACTTCATTGTGGAAGCGTTGAAGTCTATCCCGCAGGATGTGGTAAATATCAAATAAATGTTTGTTTGTAAAACATCCTTAAGTTAACAATATTTATGACCAAAGATAAACCTGTGCTTCGGAATTTAGCAGCTTTGGTTTTTAATGCATTTATTCTTAGAAATGAACTGCTGTACTCTGCTTAAGCTAAACGATTAAATATATCATGTGTAACTGATATTGTCCATTCTCTCCATTACATGTATGTATTGTATACTATGTTCAGACACAGCGAATCCTGTGTCTCAATGGTATTGTTTCAAACAGGGTAAAAACAATAAACTAGCGTTCGGCTGTCCTTTTAGTGTCAGTTCGTCGCAAACATGGTGTAAATTCTTATTTGTGCTCATATTTTAGCTATATGTTAATGCCCATAAACTGACGCATTATTTAGGTATTGTTGACAAAGGCCACACGTTGGGAACTTTTTTCCCGTAAAACGAAAATTAAATAGGTATGAAATATTTATATCAAGTTATCATTGTAGATGTTTTGGACTGATATGTTACGGGAGGCGAGGAAATGGGGTTTGGTTACGTACGAGCAGGTAGGTGAACACACAAAGCATTCCCAGTATACACCCGATCAGTATAAGTTATGTAATGAGAGGTTTTCTTTAAAAGATGTTAGTTTAGATAAAATCTCATTAATCCCTGTATGAAAAATATTGCAATTCCTTATATGTTTTATACAGTGAAAGTATATTTTTAAAAACCGTATACAACAAGTGAGGACCGAAATATAATAACTCAACAAATTCACTTCATAACAATACCCAGAAGTTAAACGGCTTCTGATAATGCACATGAAATATCATCTTTTTTTAATCCATGTGTAATACACAACATACAAATCACAATCAATCTTTTAAAAAAGGTCCTTTGTTTTGCCATATTAAAATAGTAGAATTGTCTCATAATAATAAAGTCCAGTGGCGGATACAGGATTTTATGAAACGTCGGCGCAACTATATCAGGCTCAATAGGCGTGGGTCTAGGGAAGCTCTCGGAATGAGAAAGCCCTTAGAGGCAATCTCAGGTCATTTTGGCAATGAAATCTGAGTGATTGATGCAGTTTAAACAAAAAGAAGGAGGACAAAATGAAGACAAGAGCCACAATACTAGCACAACATATTTATTGTCTCAAAGTCTTTGTGTCACATAAGTCACTCTGATAGAGCAACGATGTAGGTGTACAGGAATTCTACACTATTAAGTGCATAAATAATTTCGATCAAAGAATTCGAATTATATATCGGTGCAATGCTGGAGGTTTTGAAGTTGTTAGTGGGCATTGATGGTTTGGCTGTATACAGAGAACAATACAACGCTATTGAAGAGAGCAATGCTACCGAAACTTAGACAAGAACTGCAGCACTGACGTATATTTTGATCAAAACTATTATTAAAATGAACTTTAACTTCATATTTACCGGCCGAAGTCTATAAACGCTAGAATTCTTTCGCCTAGGCCCCGGAAGCTCTGAGGATGAGGAAAGCCGACGCAGCAATATAAGCTGTTTTTGGAAATATATCCTGGTCAATATTTTATTATCTGTTTGGGTTTTTACAATTGCTGTCCAGAGTATTTTATGATTAGAAAGTGACTGCTGAGCCTGCCAAAATTGGAGAGATATTGTCAAAACATAAAACATTTATCTATGTATTTCATCGTAAGCAGTGTCATAACACAATTGCAGTCCGTCGCAGGCCTCTATGTCTGAACCACAATGGAAGAGTCATAACTATTGCTACACCAAATTTAGGTTAAGGGATAGGGGGAGGGGCGAATGCCCCCGGTGGCGCCGCAACTGCTTGCAGTTTCTCTCAATTACACCAACTTTCTGTGTACAGGATTGGCTAGATGTGGAATTTGCTGGACTGAACGCCACAACACGGACTCTTAATGTTGGACGTGACTGGTTGATGCAAATGGCACAAGGGGCTGCAAAGAATGATATAAAACTCCAATATTGTATGTCTAATCCACGCCATGCGCTCCAAACTCTCGAGATCCCCATAGTAACGCAGGTAATAACACACATTATTACGATCACATTAAACCGGGATATAATTGTGTTATCTGAACAGAGGATCATTATTATGGTATTATAGCCCAAGAGACCTAATAATACACCTTATTGTTCCACAGGCTCGAGTAAGTTCAGATTACCAATGGGTTAAAACAAACTGGAACATAGGGGTGACGTCCATGTTTGCTGACGCCTTGGGCATCCGACCATTTAAAGACAATTTCTGGACAACAAGATATCAGCCAGGAAATCCATACCGTGAGTTTCTAAGCACAATACAGTCATCATCGGCTAACACAATACAATGCTCACCAGTAAACAGGTTTCAGTTATGACCAGCACACACAGTACAATTATCAACTGTGAAAAGGTTTCAGTTATGACCAGCACACACAATACAATTATCAACAGTGAAAAGGTTTCAGTTATGACCAGCACACAATATACAATTATCAACAGTGAAAAGGTTTCAGTTATGACCAGCACACACAATACAATTATCAACAGTGAAAAGGTTTCAGTTATGACCAGCACGCACAATACAATTATCAACAGTGAGAAGGTTTCAGTTATGACCAGCACATACAATACAATCATCACCCATGAACAGGTTTCAGTTATGACCAACAGACACAATACAATCTTCACCCATGAAAAAGTTTCAGTTATGACCAGCAGACACAATACAATCATCCCCAGTAAACAGGTTTCAGTTAGGACCAGCACATAATACAACCATCAACAGTAAACAGGTTTCAGTTATGACCAGTGGACACAATACAATCATCACCAGTAAACAGGTTTCACTTATGAACAGCAGACACAATACAATCGTAAACAGGGTAAAGTTTTGACCAGCAGACACACGCAGTTCAAATTTTGGTTTGTCGCTGTCTATTCCCAATGATAACCATGAAGAGAAATTATATTCTTTCTGTATCGCCTATGCATATTGGTTCGTTGCAGCTCATAATCAAAAATAGCGTATTTCAACCTGAAACAATAAGCAATTAACGACGTCTGTATGTGTAACGATATAACTGCCTTCTTTATACCAATGACCTTTTTTGTTTTAGAGAACGAGACTCATACAGAACTGGAAGCTGTGGTGGCTACATTGAGTACAGGGCCCGTGGGTCCCAGTGATATGATTGGAGGATCAAATGTGGAATTAATCATGAGGCAAAGTGTTCATTGAATCTATTAAAAGTTCAAACGGAGTTTCTTTATTCATTAGACTACATGTATTTTCTGGGACGTTCTTGTTACAAAAGCATCTCATAACAATGGGCATCCATCACGAAACTGTTCCTAGGGAGATCTATTAACTTTATTGTATTATTCCAGATCATGTGACAAGGATGGCCGTCTTCTTCACCCGTCTCGACCAGCCACTAATATTAACAAAAACATACTGCAGGTATTTACACGTGTTTCTTTGTTTGATTAGCTGGCCAATAGATTTGAGCAAATTATATTTGTTTATTTCGAATGATATCCTACTGCATCAAACGATATTTACAGGTTATAATGTTTATAAGGGCACATTATAAACAAACATTTTGTTTGTTGACAAACTTATTATAAAAAAAATTACAAAGACATAGTCATTCTAGCTCGAATTTATATTTTCAAAATAAAAAGTAGTTGTTGCTAATTTTGACGACGCAGTCATCTTAAATGCCATCAATAATATTTTCAGAACAAATAATGGTAACTGATTTTCTAAATCTGACTCTCAAGTTGTCTTTTATAGAAAGCTTTCGGAGATGGAAGCGTCCAGGATTCCGAGATCTGGTCCACGTGGAGTATTGTGTCGGGTCACGTGTTCGGGTCCATCTTAGCACCGATTCAGACAGATTCTGTTATGGTTTCTCCCAGCGAAGCCGGCTTCGGGGAAAACGTAAGTATAAGTCAAGGAAAAGTGAAGAGAATGTCTCCGAGTATGTCATTATTCTGCTTTGGGCAATGCACTGAAGCTTTCAGGAGCAAGTTTTATTATAGCTAGACTGAGTGGAATGCTGTTCACCTAAATGCACGATGTTTGCTACGACAGAACACGATTTTAAATTTAATCACAATCGCCACCCGGATGTACTTGTACTCGTGGACAATATGGTCTACCACGAAGGGCAGATTTCTGTTCAATGCTCAAGGAAAAAAACATTCCGTTGCCAACATGATCATGTGAGAGTTGTGACTTTGTCGTGGTAGGCTATGCTGTGACGGTATATGTAGTCCGTTACGGTAAGGATGGCAAACAATTCAATATTTTTTGAGAAAACGAACGGAACGTTCACCCGACGAGTTGTATATTTACCATTCTTAAATTATATCTAGCATCACTTTCAAAATTGAATGTATTGTATTTACAGTTCACCTCCGATGTGATATTTAAACACACTCGGCCAACTCCGGGACCACCTGCCTACTTCAATGACGTCAAACCTTTGACGATCCAGGGATGTGCACCCACCAGCCCTTGTCTCTGGCATTCCTCTCCTTCTTTTCAACTGAGGTAAGCCAGAGAACTGTTTTCTTTCTAATATAATTTGGCTTTTGAAAATATTTTTCCTGCACTTCAGCCAATAAAGTTGTCTTGTTTGACAAAAAGTAAAATGTGAGAATAAAATGTGATTTCCATACATAGTTATATTGATGAACTACGATTTGCACATTAAGGACGTATTTTATATATTAATTATAATAATAAAAATAATAAAATATTAACTTTGTACTAAATGCCATACAAGTTATCAAAAAGTAATTCCAGTGTTTAACTTTATGGTAACTTTGGGGTTTTGGTGAAAACGCGAGAACCTTGGTTTATAGCATGTTTGAATCAGATAAGTACTTGCCCTGCAACGTGACGCTTCGTACGAGTTTTCAAAAGTAAAACAACAGGCTGAATGATAGGCAGAATACTGTCTAACTTACTTAAAAATGGGTAATATTGATAAATGAATGAGAACTAGCTATCACAGCTATCTTATCGTGTTCTATATCTTTGTTAATTGACAGGGATTCCATGATCTTCTTTTATGGTGAATTACAAAAGTGGGTTCCGATGTCCCCAAAGAGGGTTAATAACATCGAGATTTCTGATGATATTTACGTCAAAGTTATTGGGGCTGTGGATGAGGTCATCGAGTTCAGTTTTGGAACATTCGGCGAGGCTGAAATCAATACAATTACTTGTAATTTAGGAGCTTCCGGTTCCGCTGTTATCCAACATCTTGCAAAAACCTGTAGGCCTTTGTAAAAAATGTCATAAATATTTTTAAAAATAAATTAAATAGTATTATAATAGCTTTTGGCATCTTTGCAGTATTTCGGAATACGACCAGAAATGTATGTAGTTGTTTGTAATCCCTTCCGGATTCAACGGGTATTTCACTTATATCACGGTAGTGTAAAAGTTAACAGCAACGTCATTCAACAAAACTCTTTTGTAAAGTGTTACATATATATGCTTTGTTTAAAAATGCTCTTTGATGGGATAAATATACCGATACTTCAATTTATACCGCCCTTGGCCAAAGAGCCAAGTTTACCTAATTATTCAAACAGCTGGCGACACATCAGTTCTCTACGGTCAAAAGGGGTTTTATACTTTGCTGATTGTTTATTTATCACAGTTTGTCCTCGTTTCTAACATATTCCCCTACACATTTTGTTTAATCGTTACGCCGACAGACAAACAATCTGTGAAGGCCACCGAAAAGACCGTTACTTTCTTTCTTTTTCACTGTTTAATAAAAAGATATGCATCGGATGCTCCCTCACTTTTATTCCGCCATTTTACCAGATATTTTTTTGGATCAAGTACTATGGCCAGACCAATCGAATTAAAATCAGATCTCAAAAACGCTCCCCGTGTTTTGTTTGTCGCTATATTGAGATCTAACGCAATCACTCTACTTTTACTGTTCAATTATAGGTCAAGCGTACTGGGGTTCACAAGGTCGCTGTTTCAGGTGTCCAATAAAAACACAGATAACACGCGGCCATGGTAAACACTCAGTTCAGCCAAAACAAGCATAGGTTGACGATTTTCTTCTGTGTTGATGTTGTAGGTCGCATGTAAACAGGGGGAAATGCAATTCCACTCGAAGTTTATTGAATGGTGTTTGTTGAGTGCCGTGGATGTATCCGTTGGCCATGTAAAAATATGCAGGCGGGAAACTTCGGTTTGTAGGCGGAAATATTCGGCTTTTACAAACCAGAATTGTGATTGGTCAATTTAATAAACCAATCACATTGTAGGTGGGGTGATTGCATTAGATCGCAATATAGCGACAAACAAAACACGCGGAGAGTTTTTGAGATCTGATTTTATTAGATTCATGGCAAGACTCAACATGAACTGAATATACACATTCTGGAGGAACTATCTGTGAACCAACCATTGTAGATATTTCTATCATGATTATGGTGCGTTGTTGCATTCATTTCCATGAAAACTATTAAGATGCGCTGCCTCCATATTGTTTACTTCCATTGTCGGGTATGGCACCAGTGGCATCCCTTATATCTAAATTGTTTGGCTAAGTTACAATTAAGGATCGGTCAATAAGGTCCATTGTGGTCAGCGGACTACTTTCGGGAGGAGTCGAAGCGACAAAGACTGACAGTTGACCGACTACAAGAGGAATATGCCGCCTCATCATGGACTTTTTATCATTTATTGGCTTCTAGACTAGTTCCAAAGATCATTACGCTCTTTATCATATACGTTTTCACTCGTACTGCTTGACGGCAGTCAGACAGAGATCAATGTGAACTAGCGAAAATGCATAGACCTATCAAATATAACATCTTTCAAACAGTGCATCGTCTCTGTTAAAATTATCATTGTAATCAGCAGAGAAACACAATCTTCTTTTCGAGCCATGGCACTAATTATGCCTATTCTTGATTGTCTATTTCATATGTGAAATTAAGGTTCTGCCCTCACTCCGCTAAATAGGAGTTTAATGAGTTTCACTGCTCGGGCTGAGCACTGTGGCTACACTCGACTGTACACAATGCCGAGCACTCGAATTTGGATTAACTCCACCTTATTGACTCGCAATATGACTCGAGCACGAGCTGCACGACAAGGTGGGGTATAGTTTCATGTCGGGACTTTTCCAAAGAAGTTGACACTTTGGTTGACATAATGTCACCCTAGGTTCGTGAGATTAGAAAATAAACCCGGGAACGCGGAGTATTTATGAGTAGTTTTATTTGCCAGACCCTATGAATTCTTCAGGAATGGAAAACCTGTCGAAGGATTAAACAATCATGAGGCGGATAGAAGTAGTAGCTTTGCGCCCAAAAATTCTAAAATATAAATTTGAAAGATGACAAATTTTGGAAACTATTCTTTGGGACACAAAAGTTTGACCTAACTGTTCCAAATACTGCCAGTACAATATGGGAAAACAAACTGTAAATTTGTCATTGTCCGCCATGTAGGACAATACGGGAAGTCTTGGTTCTGGGTTTGGGTTAATACTAAAACTAACCTGAAGCCTAGCCGTAACCATAACCCTACAGATAACACTTTAATATACCATTATGTTACATGACAGAGAATCTCTTGTATTCGACTGGACGGTTTCGTTGAGCATGCACGTAAATAGCTGCGCAGAAGAAAAAAGTACTTAACGAAAATGTCAGTCGATCGGTTTTCTCGTACGTAAATGTGGATTTCCATTATGGCGACGCCCATGTGTGCTGGCCGGGCATTGATTGTCAATAGGGTAATTCGACTGGACATTTTCGATAAGCAAGGAAAAGCTTGAATGTTGTTCGACTGGTACATTCGTGAGTTTTCCTTGAGTCCAGCCATATTTTCTGAATGTATACATGTATACCAGTCAAAAAAAATTCGTAGACAACGGCTTTACCTTGTTAAATGAAAACGTTCAGGCGAACGCGCCTACGATAAACACACAAAAGAACGAAAACAAAGAAATCAAGAATTTGTCATATGTGACATCAGTTCTTAACGCAACCAGACCTAAGCTGAGCTTTCAACTTCATTACTTGATACCTCCTGGGATATTCATTGTACAACATACCAAGATATAGAGCATCTGCTCAACGAACACGAGAAAATCAAGGTCGGCGAACAAAAATCTCAAGAAAATCGCCCCTTGCGGCAAGCTTGTGGCGTAACTTGATATTGTCGGCCATTTATCGCAGGGGATCAAACGTAGGATGTCTCCGACTAATAGCACCATGTGCGACAAACTTGCGACCGAATATTCAGTCTGAAACTATGTCATCCAACCACTTAACGAGATACAGTCATATCATTTAAAGTAAAAAAAAACCAACAACATAACGACAGACGTTCCAAGCTTGTGTCCATCGTTTATGCCTTGTTATTGATAAAAATCCAAGATAACATTTCTATACAAATTTCCATCGAAGCCATGTTGAAAAACAAAATACGGTGCAGCCGCTCGTAAGCCATACGGAACAACCGCTAGCCGCATGTTAGCCATACGGAACAACTGCTAGCCGCATGTTAGCCAAACGGAACAACTGCTAGCCGCATGTTAGCCATACGGAACAACTGCTAGCCGCATGTTAGCCATACGGAGCAACTGCTAGCCGCATGTTAGCCATACGGAACAACTGCTAGCCGCATGTTCGCCATACGTAACAACTGCTAGCCGCATGTTAGCCATACGGAACAACTGCTAGACGCATGTAAGCCACACGGAACAACAGCTAACCGCATGTTAGCCATACGGAACAACTGCTAAGCGCATGTTAGCTATACGGAATAACTGCTAGCCGCATGTTAGCCATACGGTACAACTGCTAGCCGCATGTAAGCCACACAGAACAACTGCTAACCGCATGTTAGCCATACGGAACAACTGCTAACCGCATGTTAGCCATACGGAACAACTGCTAGCCGCATGTTAGAGATACGTAACAACTGCTAGCCGCATGTAAGCCACACGGAACAACTGCTAGTCGCATGTAAGCCATACAGAACAACTGCTAGCCGCATGTTAGAGATACGTAACAACTGCTAGCCGCATGTTAGCCATACGGAACAACTGCTAATCGCATGTTAGCCATGCGGAACAACTGCTAGCCGCATGTTAGCCATATGAAACAACTGTTAGCCGCATGTTAGCCATACGGAACAACTGATAGCCGCATGTAAGCCACACGGAACAACTGCTGGCCGCATGTTAGCCATACGGAACAACTGCTAACCGCATGTTAGCTATACGGAATAACTGCTAGCCGCATGTTAGAGATACGTAACAACTGCTAGCCGCATGTTAGCCATACGGAACAACTGCTAACCGCATGTTAGCCATACGGAACAACTGCTAGCCGCATGTTAGCCATATGAAACAACTGTTAGCCGCATGTTAGCCATACGGAACAACTGCTAGCCGCATGTAAGCCGCACGGAACAACTGCTAGCCGCATGTTAGCCATACGGAACAACTGCTAACCGCATGTTAGCAATACGGAATAACTGCTAGCCGCATGTTAGCTATACGGAACAAATGCTGTCGGCTGATTCTGGCAGGATTGCTGACTGAGACTAGGGAATGTAAGTCTCGTTCTTTTCTTCTCGACTTCCGGGTACCGGTACCTCGTTCTAACTCGGTCTCTATGTTCCAATCTTTAAAACCATTATTTTGTATTGCTGTTGGGTGCAGCCTTAGGACTGGAAGACACTCGTCACAGATGTCTCTGTGAACGGAAGATCCTCAATCGACTTAAATGCTGCTTGCACTGCGATCTGAAGTAAGAGACTTCGGCAAACACCGATTCGTGATACCGTCAATACACACATTAACTTAAAGAAAACGCTTAAACCAATCCAATAAATAATGAACGAACATATAACGCAAGCAAATAACGCAAAGATGTCCGTGCCATTATGTTTTTATCAGGAGTGATGTGATCGAGATCTAGTATCTTCCGATTTATTTACCATGTTCTAGGAACAGATGACACTAAATGTTATTGCGCACAGACCACTGTGGTTTACGTGCACGCCGTGGTCGTTATATATCGATCGTCTGACTGGTGATAACCAGAGCTACACCTCAAATATACTTCCATTGATATGATGGAATCACCATTCCGAAGCACGGTTTACATCTTGACAGTTTTTGCATTTCATGGAAGGTAAGCCTTTATTTAATTTCAAAAGAATTGACTTTCCTTTTTATATGTTGGCACAAACGACACATTATTTACTGAAGTATTGTAAACAACTGTTATTCTATCAGTGGAAATGGGTTGCACTATTTTAGTATTGACGACGTATACATGTTTAACAAACAGAAAGTCAGCTAAGTATAGCTGAATACAAAGATTGGACTGCATACGGTCCGGGTCTGTCCCATTTGTAACTTTTACTTGATTCGACATAGTCAATTCACCGATTGTTTAGGTGAAAATTCTTACTCAACCAAAATGGCAAAACATTTTATGTTGCAAACTTTTGACAGCTGAATTTCTGCGATTTAGGTTTCCTATATACTCAGCGTAGTTTAACTTTCATGGATGTCAGTTTAATACACGATGACGTTACCTTGTAATCCTCCCTGACATTTAAAAGTATAGACTTACAAGATGACGATCGTATGTCACATTGAGGAAGAGAGAGAAGTCACACTGTACTAGGTGACCAACCACCGTAAAACATTGGTGCCACTTACAAAATTGTTCATGGAGAAGGAACCATTTTTTTCACTCGCCAGGCGATCTACCTTCTTCTAGCCGTGTTTTCTTTACTAAACGTTGGAGGAACATTAATTTTGCATCTATGGAACACTACACTTCATATTTTATGATTGTGTTAAGTGTGGCCATTTAGACTGTTGGAGTACTCCCAAATAACAGAAATACATTTGAGCAAGGCGTTTAAAACCAAGAAATAAATCAAAGTTATAAGTCAGCCTAAACACAGACATTTGTATCTAACTGGTGGCCGTCCATGTCGTTAGCTCTGCCAATGTTAATTGTTAGTATACGCAAAGATCGGAAACGGACTTCTTCAAAATCAACAAATAAAGCCCAATTTTGTACGCACACATATTTGTTTTAATGACGTTGCCGTTTTGTAAAACTATAAGTATCGGTTTTGTTGCCTTTTAATTAGAAAGTTGTGACCGCTCGGCTTCTAACTTCTGTAGCTAGAAGGTCAGTTTTTTTAACTGTTCAAGTCGTAGTCCCGTGTGAACCAGACTCTCCTCGCGTTAACTTCGACCACGGTTAGAGGGTCTGGTAACACTAAATGTTATCTTTTGCAAAAAAGATATGGCCCGGTTATCGAAGAGTTGCTCTTCTGATAGGTAAATTTTAAAAAATATCTAAAAAATTAAATCGAACCCAAAATCTATCAATTTATTTACAAATAAATTACTTTGGGGTTTTATTTGTTGAAATTGGA
>JAQQZZ010086490.1:0-18391 GCA_030265115.1 Mopalia vespertina
AGTTTTCACTAGCATAGAATACAAACTGAAGAAGAATAAGGCCGGACAATATTGGCCCTATGTAACAACACTATAGGTTTGTTAAAGGGCAATAACTCGGGGGGAAAAAATGATGGACGGAACCCCATAATTACATCTTGCACAACTTCACCTCAAGGAGAACATGCGCACAAATTTTCACTAACAAAGGGTAAAAACTGTAGCAGAAGAAGGCAGGACAAAATTGTGTCTACAGACGGACGGACAAGCCGATTCCAGGGGGGTATAATTATAGTTGCTACTTTGCATCATATAAATAAGTGAACAAACTTAAAGGGATGGGTAGTTCACCTGAAGAAATCAGTCAACACCAAGGAAAGGGATGGGTAGTTCACCTGAAGAAATCAGTCAACACCATGGAAAGGGATGGGTAGTTCACTTGAAGAAATCAGTCAACACCATGGAAAGGGATGGGTAGTTCACCTGAAGAAATCAGTCAACACCATGGAAAGGGATGGGTAGTTCACCTGAAGAAATCAGTCAACACCATGGAAAGAGATGGGTAGTTCACCTGAAGAAATCAGTCAACACCATGGAAAAGACCACACCTTTGTCTTTCTTCTGATTATTTTTTTCACCTGCTAAAATTTCAAATATACATTCACAGAGAAAGACAGTAAAATGGTAACAGATACTTGTACTGTATGTCCGAATTTTAAACAAGGCTACTAGGGGATTTCAGGTCGCTTCACCACATCAAGTTTGGCTGATGGTACTCAAGAGAATATCACTTATATGATGAAAATTTACTCAGGCAGTAAATAGTTATGCCAACACATCCAGGATTGGTTTAATGTTGTACTCCGGGTATTTCACTTATATGATCACGAATCGTGCACTTCACATTGTCTGAGAGGAAACCTCTTCAAAACCATCCCTACAATTTCTGGAGTCACATCTTGTGACTTCCTCATATACTTGATAGTTGACAGAAGGAACACCATTGATTGATTGTTTGTTTGTTTGATTGGGGTTTTAATGTTGTACTCAAGGATATTTCACCGATATGACGATGTGCCAGCCCAATGGGTGAAGGAAACCACCCTCGCCACCACTGGCAACAAACAAAGACAAGACGAGACATATACAGGACAACAACAGGATGCAATACAGATCGGATTCCTGTTCCCCTTTAGCTCTTAGAGCACCAGGGCAACATGAAGCTCCTTCCAACCACCCGCGGAACACCATCGAAAAGATGGTACATCAATTGTTTGTTTCAGTGGATTTTAATGTCATACTCAAATAGTATTTCACTTTTATGATGACATACATGTAGTTCACTTCACACCGTTCCTTGCGTAATTTACGGTGCAAAACCGAGAGGAACCCTCGCAAGTGATGGGTGGTTCGATAGCTCAGTGTTGACTTAATGGGTAACAAACAGCTGATCTGTTATTGCATATTTGTTAAGACTCCTTTCTGTTACAAGTGATGTTGGAAGTTATTTTCTTTTTCTACTGGGATGACACACCCTCAAACAAGTGAAGTAACCTGAAGTATGGCGTAAAACTCTATCAAATAAACAAGACATTTCGGAGAGTAACAAAGTCACAAGAAAAATTCTTATTTTAGAGTGTTTATTAAAATGTTGATGTTCACAAAACTACACCTTACTAGATACAGGCAATAAAGAAAAATCATGTTACAAGTACATTTACAAACAGTTATCACGGATTTACAGCGGAGAATAAATGTACTAGTCACAAAGTGATAATCGGCTAATAAAATTGGTTGTATTGATAGACAGTTGACCGGTACCTTGCCTTTTTCTAATGTAAAAATCTAAAAGCAGTCACAACCATAAAAATTAGGCAAGAGATTTTGGGATAAACAAGTCAAATCTTTCAACAAAAAGGCACAAAATAAGAAGAAATCGGGACAGAAAAAACTTGATGGTTTTTTTTTTCTCCAGAGAATTTGTAAAAGTTTTTGTTAAAAACAAAAATGCAAGCCAAAAGAAACATTTAGGCCCAAAATAAAGCCAAAAACATAAAATAGCTGAAAGCATGAACTTGTTCAAGACACGAAATCACCCCAACTACATGAGTTTCATCAACACTGGAATGTGTAAGATTATAAGACAATAAGAAAGCAATCGAGTTGAACGTAAATGCTTAATATCTGGTCAACTGTCTACCAATAACCAAATGGAACTTTAAGCAGGATTATATCTAACGGTCAATACAACAGACCCTACTTTACATCACAATTTGGAAGATTGACATTGTTAATAATAATGATTCTTCAAATTATACATTAACACTTTATAATAATGAATATATGTGGCAGTAAAAACACATCTTCTAATCTTTTCTGTTTCTTACTTTGTTCTGTCGCGCTTCAGGTCCAAATCTCAAAAGGGGAGGTCACTCTATACAGTTAAAATAAGTTGTCAAAAGTTCCCTCCCCTTGATCATAAGCCACAGAATTTCTCTGGGCATATTCCATTATCGAGGGCACTTACATATAATATACAGCCTGGTGGAATAGTAAATTTTTTATAATTTCTAATTCTATCTTCTCTTTTTATACCGGGTTCTCAAGTTTGACATTTTCCATTCTATAGTAATATAAATATCAACATTTTTGCCAGCAAAAACATGTAAAAATGTTGAATTCATTGCTTTTTCATAAACTCAATTGATCAATTAGAATTTAAATCATTGTTGAAATACCACTCTTTCCAGACTGTATACCATACTTAAGAGGACATGATGAACCATGGTTGTGGAATCAGCTTCGTTAGGAATGGTTACCACAAACCCTTGGAATGATAATTCATTGACGATTTATGGACCTCTTATATTAAATATCCTAACTCACATTTTATCTCCTGAAAATTTAAATTTAAAATCCACTCCTTTTCAATAATTAATTACATTTATCCAAAATTCTCTTCAAAGACAGTACTCCAAAAATCTAAAACAGACGTTGAACAAGACAAAACTACTAACACGACAATAACATTGAATGTAACTATATACAAACTTACTAGCAATATGAAGTAGACAATGCAGTGATAGGAAGTTGAGAGACAAGGAAAAAAAGTGATGATACATAATTCAATTTAACTATCTTCTCGAGGAAAATCCTCCCTCGAATAAATTTGGTTAACAGAATCAACTAAACAAAGTACAAAACAGAAAAAAGTACTAAGGAAAAGCCTGGAAATATACTGTACACTTGGCTAGCCTCCTGGACTAAAGAAAAGTTGTTATAAAATAAATCAGCGTTTAAAAATACATCCATAGTTTGTTGTAAATAGCAGATAGGTATTAATGAGATTAAAGGACTAGAGTATATCATTTTGGATTATCATTGTTCTTAGCAGTAAGATTTTGCTATTAAAACACCAAATCTAATTCTGCTGCTCGACTAAGGTACATTTACAATGTCAATATATGCATACATGAACATCTAGCATATATAAGAATTCATTATCCAGGTATTAAATTACATGTTGGTCGGAGCCAAATGGACACAAAAACCTCTGAGGCAATAGCACATTAAGATGCCATGAACTCGTCTGGAAAAAAAACTCTCAGAAAAAAAAAAATTGAACTTATTCAAAGGCAGTTTTAATTGTACATTGTACATAGATTTGATTTAAAATTCAGCCCTGAATGTATGATTTAAGACTTCATATACAGAAAATTGCGCCACATGTAAATTTCGATAATTTCTCACAAAATTACCAAGTCGTAACAATGACATAACTAAAGCTTGGAGTCTTTATCAATAAATGTGGAGAGATAATCGTCTGACCAGTCAGATACGGGTAGGATTATCAATGGGACTGCGGAAATAAAACCCCACATTAAGAATGATGATGGGGCGATCAACAAGCCAGCTTGAGTTACTTTGAGTTTGTTACGGCAGCCGAGAACTGCACATATAGACTGTTTACAGTATTAATAGTGGAATTTGGTACATCCCTGGCTGGACGTTCTCTCCTCTACAGTTTTAACTAATGACCCATCTCAAAATATCTGTAAGTGGGATTTTCATAACCATTCATTTGCATGTTCGCGACATGTCGTTCTTCAGGTGATGCAGCAGGGTCCACTTCGACAAACCCATGAGTGACGGACTGGCGTTGTGAACGCTTGCGCAACATAACTACTGCTACAACAATTATGACGAAAACAGCAACACTTCCCATAGCGATACCAAAACTGGCGCCATAGCTGGACTCTTGCACTGAAACCTGTCTGTAGGAGTTCTGAAAATAAATAATAACAAAAAAATTAGCTAAAGTTAAGACCTAATAAAGCACCTTGTTTGGTTATGCAGAGTGGGCAGTTCTGAAATTTGTATAAAGATACAAATTGTAAGCATACACAAATCTCGTCTGCAAACCCTTTTCGTTCTTACACATGCTGACTTGTCGGAGTAAGTTACTATTTCTTTAAAAGGTGATGCCAGGTGGCTTCAGAAAGACAAAAATTGCAGCAGAACACTGGGGAATTGCTCAATTTGTAAAACTAGTGTAGGCTACTGTTTGTAAGAAATTTAATCCTGTTTTTTTCAGTGGGATGTTTATTTTGAATGACTATTTGTCAACTTGCTGCACTTCCACAAACCTACATTGTAGAACGAATAAAAACAGAGATACTTTCAGTTTTCAGAAACTTAAAGAAAAATGTACCTGTACATGAGCCTTGTCTTCTAGTTTGTGAGCCACAAAATGAGGTTTAACGTCGAAGTATGGGTGATCATTCTCCACGACTGGTTCTTTCTCTGTGTACGTCTTCATTTCTGGTTTTACCTCCTCAACTTTTACCTCAACATCTGGTTTGGCTTCTTCTACTTGGGTCTTGAACTCTTCTGAAACAAATTAACACACATATATTTTTTACTAAGACATAAAGAGACTGGACTGATAATGTCCGAAGCTGATACAGACGTAGACACAAATTGGTTCCATGGAATGCTCTCTAACTAACATACATGTACATGTAATTGTTTCAATGCACTGGGTTGCTTCCAAACTAAATAAAACAGACTTAATTCTTTGTTTCATAAATTAAACTAAATAATAACTGTTAAACTTAAACAATTTCCTTATATTTAAACAGTATTTGCAGTTGTTAAATAAAATAAATTGGTTGGGACAAAATATAGACCCATTTTGGAAACGCCTTCAACACAGATTAACATTTATAGTAGGCCAAAAATAAAAATGGGGACTAAAATATTAGCTCCCTTAAAAGAATAATAAATTTAATGTAAAGAGCTTGTAATTGATTTTTAAATCTGGCGGATGTTTCATTTTTGTTGTTACCTTGTGTTTTTGGTATCTTGTCTGCCTCAAATTTAGTAGCAACTTCCTGTGCTTCCTCTTTTGTGATTGGTCTCAAGACATTCTTCGCAACATCACTGTTAATACCCTGGTAGGTGGCCAAGTATTTCACTGTAACATGAAATTGTGAACATTCAATGATAAGCAGCTAGTCCACTACATATCTTTGTGCTGGGTTCTATGCTGTAGCTTGCTTTGTTTCAGTGATATGAAGGCATGCAGTCCAACAAACAAAGCATTAAATGTCCTATTCAAGGGAACCTGTATTACGCTTACACGATGACTGCATTATGGGTAATAGGAAGATGAAACAGAAAAGAAACAAATCAAAAATCTCCCCAAAACATCTCTTTTCTGGCAAGGTGCCCTTGAAAACATAAAGGATTCCAGCAAGAAAGTTCAAAACTGAGAGAACCTTGACAGGGACTGACTGATTGGTGTTTTAAGCTAAAATGACAGATTGTTTGATTGATTGGGGTGTAACATCGTATTCAAGGGTATTTCACTGATATAATTACGGTGGAAAACCAGGAGGCATCTTTGTTAAAAAAAAACACAACACCCCCTCGAGTGCTGGAGCCACATTGTGTGACTCCCTCATATAACTGATGGCCAACAGACAGACTCAATCCTTTGAATGGTACATTGTACATCTAATTAGGATTAATAAGTGCATGCGCAATCCACTAATCCACTGCCACTTCAATGATGGAATTTGCAGTCCAGTAATAAATTACACTAGGACAACCACTATATGTGAAGTGTTTATTTGGAATGCTAATTTTCTTTCAATGATAAATAACGACAGCATTGCTACGCTCCAAATAAATTGCCCTTAGTCAAAGGGACTAAGAAAAAAGAAATCCCAACACTGACAAAAAACTATGATGTTTGTTTGATTGAGGTTTAACATTGTACGTAAGGGTATTTCACTTCTATGATGAAGGATTGTCCTTTTCACTATGTTACTTGCTTAAATATGGTGGAACCGGGACAAAACCTTGCAACCAATCAAGTGTTAGAACCACAGCAGGTAAACAGGAACCACCAGCCAAAACCAACTGATAAACTTACTGATTTCTGGTTTAACTTTCTCTTCAATCTCGGGTAATCTGGAAAGCATTTTGACACTCTGGTTTATTCTCTTGTCAATCCAGTCCAGGTGGTCAAGGGTGACCTCTCTGATTCTCTCTGCCTCCATGGGGTTAGTGTCTCTCACATGCTGGTAGTGATTCAGGGTGTGGCGACGGTCCTTCTCCTCCACCTTGATGTAACGCTGTAGACTCTCCAGGACACGAGATGTCTGAAATATAACACATTTCTTTTAGTGAGAAAACACATCGGTGATAGGTGAAGACATAAAATTCCATATAATTTTCAGTTTGGTGGTTATAAAAGAAATACAGGAGATCTACCCCTAAATTAATGATGACTATCACAGGTAAAACCGAGGTAACGTAAGAAATTAAAATCCAGTGCATCGTGTTAGCCAGAGAGGTGTCTCGGAGTCATTTGAGACACCCAGTTTCAGTCAAATTCAACATGGAAAAGATATGGGAACAGTAAAATGAGACACCCAGTTTCTGTAAAAATGGTGATTTGAGACACCCTCTTCTTGATTTCTGGCTAATACTATGATCCAGTGGCAGTAGAGTATGTTCTTCCTGCATTGATTATCTACACTCTGTTATTCTAACATGAGCCATATTAACCTTGAACTATATCCCACAAAGTGAACATTTACATTAATCTAGTCTTATTCATTTATTTAACTGGTGTTTATGGTCATACTTTAATGTATTTCACTCATGGTGACATTGTATTGTCAATGTTTGTTGAGAACCGTTTTAAAAAAACCTAGCAAAAATTATCACATGATTTTTATAAAAACTTCAATGTGCATTTATGAAAGATACAAACTTCATTGATGATCAAATTGACAAAATTTGTCAAATCAGTACCAAAATGTAAATTTAGACGAACACTGCAAACACTTTGGGAAACATATAAATCTGTCCTCCTAAAATAATTTTGCATAACACAGGGAACACTCTGTCTGGTCTGTTCTCCCCAACAGCACATGCCTGGGTATGTATCCAACCAGTTTATGGGAATGTGGATTCCTAGAATTTTGGTGTGGTTCTACCATCAAAATCTATGCTGGAAAAAATTGTTTGTTTGTTGTTCTCAAGTCAATTCCACTTATATGACAATGGATTGTCTACTTCAAACTGTTCCTTGCTTGAATATGGCGGAAAACCACAAGGAAACGTCGTAAAAAACACCCCCATGATAGCTCACTCAATGCTGGAAATGTACAAACCTGGGGCTCATCTAATTGTAATTCATCCATATATTCCTGCATGGCCACACGTTTCTTCTCATTGAGCTCTTTCTGTACATGCTGTTGATGTAAAGTAACAAGCTGTTGTTTCTCTGCATTGCCCTCCTGTTCCAAGGCATGGTACATACGCTGGAATCTCTGCAAATTCAACAGAAAACTCATTTTTAATCATTCTCATGTTTTAAATATCCACTGAATTTAGGAGCATAATTTAGTAGTAGATAAGAGTTTTGTTAAATTCTTAATCCTGTTCCAAGGTTTGTACATAGAATCTTGGTATTGTTTGTTTGTTTGTTTGATTGGGGTTCAACGTCATTCTCTAGGGTACAATGGATTGTCCACTTCATATTGTTCCTTGCCTAATTACGATGGAAAACTGGAAGGAAACCTCGTAAAAACCACCCCCGTGATTGCAGAAGCCACATTGTGTGACTCAATCATATACCTGATGGTCAACAGGCGACCAGTGAATGGTACATCAAGTAGGATTAGTAAGCCCACTCGCTAACCACTAAGATACAGCAGTGGGCCAGAATCTTAGTCAAGACAGATCAGAAATTAATAAAATTCATGAAGCAGACAGACTACCGGTTCATTATGTAAAAGTCATTTACACTTTTGTCATAGCTACAGACTATAGCTTCCTTCAATAACCAGGACAATGATTTATGCTTATTTGTTTGGTTGGTTTGTTTGGTTGTTTAATTGGGGTTTAATGTCGTACTCAAGGCAATTTCACTTATATGACAACGGATTGTCCATTTCACAATGCTCCTTGCCTTATTACGGTGAAAAACCGCGAGGAAACGTCGTAAATTGCTGCGATTGCCGGAGCCACATCTTGTGACCCACTCATATACCTGAGGGTCGACAGACGGACTCGATCGTGTGAATGGTACATCAAATTAGGCTCAGAAAGAGCACTCGCTAACCACTAAGCCACGGCCCTTATTTGTTTGGAGCAATTTAAAAGTGGCATACCATATGGTGAAAAACCTTGGAATTCACTGGGCACAAACAATGACAGGGTACATGTATGTCAAGGAGTACCCTGATGCACCCTGGGGCCAAAACAGGTCAGCTTCATGTTGACCCTTAGTTCAGAGAGCATCAGTGCAATAGGAAGTCCCCTCGAATTGAACATAACTAATGACAGAATGACAATTAAACCAGATAGTTTGAATTAATTCTGTATAAATCAAAAACCGTCATTGGGTAAGTTTACTTTGAGGTTACAATCTATCCATTTCGTCAAAATCAAACAATAAAAATAGAGTTTTCTAACATGACAACGGCTTGGTTGATTGGTGTTTACCCTTTGTTCAACCAAATTTCACTTATGGTGGTGGTTTATGCAATGGACACAAGCACAGCCATACAATGTGAGAGGTTTTACTATTTTGCGCAATTAAGCTTCCTCCAATGAAAAATAAAGACAGTATTGCTACGCTTCAAACAAACGGTCATGTTCCAGAGGGTCCAATGTCTTGAGGGCATAATCTTTCATAAAATCTGAACTTATAATACCAACAAACATTTCCAAAAATAACAACCATGTATGTATCTTGCTGTGTAAGAGGATTAACCCAACCTTGTGTGTATATAGTAGGGATTTATCAGTTGAAGTAGAGACAGGTGAAGACGGCTTACCTCCGTGATCTCCTTGTTAAGTTTCTCAGCTGTTTTGGGGTCGGAGTCTTTGAGATCAGCTATCCTCTGTCTGGCAGCTGACCACTGCTTCATCATCTATCAAAACAAGAGGTAAGCTTATATGAGAAATGATTCGGATAAACTAATGGATATAAAAATATAGCAAAAACATGTACATACTTCATTACTTCAGTTTTTCAGTACATTCACCAGGTCTTTATTGTCGCATTAAGGGTATTTCACTTATATGGTATATGCAGGGATAGATTCACGTCGCTTTTCACAACCGAATACGGTTGTCAAAAACGCGGGCCCTATTAATTGAAGACACAAACATTGAGGTAGACAAGTAAAAAGAGATGTAATAAAAACAAGTTTTTGTCAAGAAATGCTCCTTTCTGGTGATGGGATATTGGTGCTTGTAATTTTATCGCATTTTTATGGTCTGCACGCATATTTCATTACACTTGATGCATATAAATTTATGCTTGGCCTAATCGAAAGAAAAGTAATGGCCTCGTGAAGAAAGGAAATGAAAACAGGGCTTTATTAAATCCAGAACAGTAACCAGTAACATGATAGATCATAGAAATGTGTAAACCAGCTAAGGTATAATATGACAAGAACGTGAGACATCTTATTCTTGTTATAGAAATGGAGCGTACATGTAACCTCCACCATGTCACTCCCCAGTCGGTAATTCACTTACAATGAAAAATAGTCCTTTAGTAAGGCATTTTTAGTACTCTACTCAACAGGTTTTTTTGTATGTACATGTCAACAGAGGGTTTATGGTTGAAGGAGTTTCACAAATAACACTGGAAGGGGGAGGTAGACTAGGCAGGAAGTTATCAATTAGCTGTGGCGATATGTCAAAAATGAGGTCATTAAAACAAGTATGTTGACGACAGGAAAGACTAACAAAGAAGTGGATTTGCTTTTGCTGAATTTCAACAAAAAAATGGGCCTTGGAGCTAGATTTGTTTGTTTGATTGTGATTTCATGTTGTACACAAGGCTATTTCGCTTATTTAAGGATGGATTGTCCATTTCTCATTCTGCCGACTTAAATACATGCATGGCGGAAAACTGGGAGGAAACCGTGTACATGTTATAACCACCCCTGCGATTACCAGAGCAACTTCATATGACTCCCTCATATACTGGAGGTTGACGAGGAGATACTGAAAGTGAACCACCTATTTCAAATTTTGGGCAACAGTTGTGTCTAACTTACCAGAAACATGGGAGAGAAGAGAATGAGGTTGAAAAAAGTGATTTCAGCCTACATCTAGGTTGATTTTAATTGTCATGGCAATACAATACTTTTAATAACAATTGCTATCAAAATGAAATCAACTTGAGCTAAGATCACTTTGAGAAATGAACCCAAGGAGATTTGTGATGTGAAAATTTAGAGCAGAGAATTCCCTGAGGTCATACCTGAGTGATTATTAACAGACGGATTAGTAAATCTGAGCCCTGTCAGTTGACAGGTATTTCCTACAGGTGAGGGAAAATGGGAGAGCTATCCAAGCCTGTAATACCTACAGTAGATACTTCAATTATTCACTTCTACAGTATATTAAGCTAACACTGATAAGTGTAAAACATCTAATGTTTCCCTGTGTACAATGTTGTGGTGAAGATTCTCTTACATGGCTGTCAAGAAAATTTATTGTGCTAGTTGTCAAGCAATGAAAGAAAAGTCACTGAAAGGTTCATAAGCCTTCTCCGATTTTCACTGAAGACTAAAGATAATATGTTTAAAAGTACATAAGAGGTTAAAGTCATGTCTTCTACTTAAAAAAAAAAAAAAAAGTGACCATTGCCTCATTTTATAGTCTGCTGTCAGATTGCTCCCAAAGCCAGAACAAAAATACCATTTAGAAGGAAAAAAAAAACGCTTTTTAAACTGTACAGCATAGTCTAGTCTCACAAGACCAATTCACACCTTTGAAGTTACATTACTGTTCATAACAATGCATTCATATTGAAAACTTTTGGTTATTTTGCTGTTTTGTGTTTTATGTCATACTTAAGGGTATTTCACTTTATATGACAGCAGATTGGCACATTCTTACTTAATACAGTGATACAATGCATGGATATTACGTAACAACCATCTCAGTGCTAAACTGAATCATCAGATAAGTTTATAAATAGATGTTAATCTCTGGTTGTAATGGGCAACCTACAGAGATCATGAGACTCCTTCATGTACAGTCCCTCAGGTCGACTGAGACAACCTGTACGCAACATGTACATGGAACGAGAATCAGCAGGCACACACTCTACGCATTGGGTCAGGGCCACCCAGTATACTGCCATCTCCCCTTCACCACTTTTGACAATCTATTTTTAATGGTAAAGTTAGTTTTCACATTCATGACCGAATCATACTAATGCTCAACACAGGAAGCCTACGAGACGTACAAAGAAAAGAGTTGTCTACAGGTATTTTATACATGTATGTTTTGGATCCTAAATGAATTTCAAGAGGTCTATTGACATTAGGCACTCAATCATTTTACTCTGGTATAAGGTTTAAAATATTTCTACTGAAACGCCTCCTCATAATTTATCTGACACCTGGGTACACAGTCTAGAAGTCTCAAATTGTCTTAATATTTAGGGCAGGTTCAAAGTCCTTGCATAAAATACTTGCATTCTGTTAAAATATCTTCTTATAGTCCTGATCCATTGGTTCAAAGAGAATCCTGTACTTAATGGTATTTCACTCATACAGTTATGATGGTGGGGCAGCCTAATGGAGACTCGTTATCAAGGTCACATGTTTAAAGATTATTTGTTTGTTTGATTGGGGTTTTACATAGCACTCAAGGGTATTTCACTTATATGGTCCGCTTCACAGTTACTTGCCTAATTACAGTGGAAAACCAAGAGCAAAACCAAAAGGAAACCTTGTAAAAACCACCCCCCTGACTGCCGGAGCAGACTCGCTAATCATTCCATCCAATGCATTCTAAAGTCATGCAGTGATATAAAATAGGGATGACATCAAATGAAAATATGTACATTTTTTCACAATAGTACAGCATAACACCGACGGTCACAATCTTTTTTACAGCTTTTACGTTCTTTTCAAATATATCCTCTGGACAATATATTCCCAAATGAAGGCTAGATTATCAAATCAAAATGTTTTTTTCATGGCTGTAAAAAGTAGTTTGCAAAAATAAAATAAATACCTTTGTGATTTTTTCATGGTGATGTTTCTGCCAGTCTTTCTTTGCCGCGACAAATCTCTCGTGTTCAGTGTCTGATCCTTCGATGTCTTGATTCTTGAGGTATTTGGTGTAAGGTCCTTCTGTATCCTGACTGGGTGGTGGTAGAGTCTCCTCTGAGCTGTCATCTTCCTCTGAACTCTCATCCTCATCTGTTTTATCATCAGTATATTCTTCTGCTTCAGGCTCCTTAGGATGATCGACATGAACATCAATGGCTATCTTTGCTGTAATCAAAAAAGGATGACGAAAAGTCAAATACAGAGACAATTTTGAACATTGCAAAAACATATTTTTTAAAGCTTGATGTAAAGAAGAAAGTACATGTACATAACACCACTAGGCCCTGTTCACTTGTAAGTATAACTTTACAGTTCAAATCTGAAAATTGCTTGGTTTATGGAACATGGCGAATGTGCTATTCTGATATCAAACCAAAACTCAATGAACAATACATGTGTCCACTGAATCAGCAAGTAACTAGCTATTTATTTATTAAATTTACCATAACTAGAATGCGTTAATAATATAATAAGTATAAGTTTATAGTGATTTAATGGCAAGTCACATGTTCAAATACACACTGTTCCATGCTTAAATATAGATGAAAGACCTCCTAAAAATTGCCCATTTGATTGCCGGAGCCACATCATGTGACACTCACACAGTCGACAGATGGACACAAACCCTACAGCGGTACATATACATCGCTGCAGGATTAGTAGGCAGACATGCGAACCACTAAGCCACGAATGTGGGCTATATTGAATTTGAAAATTGTAATTTATTCGCATTAAATTGGGTGAATATTTTGGGTCCTGGATTGTTTCCAAGAAATCTAAAACGATAATCTTTACATGGACTAGCCTAAACCAAGATCAATCTGATCCAAACCAAGATAATGAATGTGAAATATGACATCACTCGGCTGCCTGCATATATTAATTACTGTAACTGTGTATGATTCCATCAGGTAAACGAGTCCATCAAGAAAAAGAACCTGGTATCTCTGGCTAACATGTACATTGTCAACTCTCTTAGTACTCACTGGGCTATTTAGGCTCACAATAGAATAGCCCATATTTTCCACCTAAGTGAAGACTGCCAATCTGTCTGTAATTGTAGGGCTGTAACAAGGACACTACCTAGCCTCTTTGTGATCTATCCAGGCATTTCCTGCGAACCGATCTCACCTGTCTGATATTTTAAACCACAGGAGAGTCATTAAAGACAATACACTTAACTCTAAGCTATAAAATCTCCTTATGAGGCCAGGCATAGATAATACTGCCAAGAACATTGCAAATGAGTACCACAGACAATGTATAAACTCAGCATTAACCTTTTGCATGTTAAAAGTCCTGCTTACTGTATGCAAACACATGGACAGAATTTATAGTGCATAAACTAAACATGAGTACATGTATATAACACCTTCCCCATGGGAACATTCTTTTATACTGTGAAATAGGATTTCATAGGTATAATAAATCAGACATTTTATGGGAGTGTTGAGATTGTTTCATTGGGGTTTAATGTTATACTCAAGGGTATTTCACTTATATGACGACGGATTATCCATTTCACACTGTTCCTTGCTTAAATACAGTGGAAAACTGAGCGGAACCTCGTAATACCTAACCCAAATTGTAGGAGCCACAAAGTGTGACTAACTTAAAAACCTAAGCAATGTACATGTATACTTCCACTGGTATGGAGCCTCAGCAAATTGTGATGAAATCAGCCACAAAAAAAAAATATATAAGAAGAATTAAATAGATAAATAAAAATACTGATTTGACAAAATTGGAATTTTACAGTCGATACAAAAAAGTTACTGTAAAGTTTCAAACCTAATACGTGAATAAGTGATATTTGGTGGTAAAATACCTGTAAAATGATTCTATATTTTCCCAATCTAGTTTATTACCTAGTTCCTGAACAATACAATTAATAAATAATAAAAAAATGTCTATATATATAAGTGACCAAAGTAACAAGTCTATTACAAAAACCACATATAATAGTCCTATAAAAATGAACACCACACCCAGAAATCAAACATAAAATATGACTGTCAGATGTAGGTAAAAGGTTAGTCGGTTGTAAAGTGTTCTGTTATTGGCAGAGCTTGTTCTATGAGCTGTCAGGTAATTAGCTTGTAGACAGGCAGAGAGCAGTGACTCACTCACACAACGATTCAGAATAAATGCATCTAGACAGTAATGACTGAACTCAGTAATGTAGAATTCAGATAACTAACATGTCCACTGTAATAGTGTTATAGTTTATTACAAGTGTGCATCAATGATTCAAATAATCAATGTTGCCAACAGCAGCAGTATACCCTACAATACATGTAAATCTGACACGGTAACTTGCTGTTTGTTAATATTTCACGTTGTATCCTGCAGTAAAAATTCAATTTAGCTGCCGTATCATTCATGTCTTTTGTGTTGATATTATAAGAATTGGATTTCCCAGGCCAGAATTATATAAACACATTTAAATTGTCAATGTTGCATAACTCATGTTATTGAGCCCTGGTTTAATCCAGATCCTGGGGATTCATTATGGTACACCATTGGCTTTATTATCCTTTATTCTAGGTAAAACATCACGTGACATTAAAGATAACAGATCGTAACAACTTATGATCACTGCCTGTCCATGGCAAGTAATGCGAGAAAATGTGCGAAAAAGCCATTCCTGCACCTTACTCTGGGAATTAGAATTTAAAAGGTTATTTCACTCATGTTGCTGGTATGCCTGCTCAATGGGTGAAGACAACCATCCTAGACACCACTGGCAACAAATAAAGACAAGACAGAACAAATGCAGGACAAAGGGCAAAGACATCACAAACAGATCAGCTTCTCATTGTCTGTAAGCTTCGAGAGCACCTTGGCAATGTTTTATCAAAGTTTATCACAAAGTCATAGTGACATAAGGGAAGGGATTCATTTTAGATTCTAAATGATTTTTGCATAAATATGATTAGGACATGATGATGAACTGTGCCACATATAACCTACTCGGTGGCCAACCTTTCAGGATTCATTTGCAACAAAGCCACAGTGCATTAGCGCACATAACTCAATAAGCTGAGGATGAATTATAACGTATGAACGGCATTTAGAAGCTGGGTAAAATATAACAAAGTTTTATAAATTGGATTTGTAATCCAATTATTATATTGAAGATGAGCACATGTAGAGAATAATGCTAGTGCCATTTATTCCCAAGGAGACTTAAATACATGTACAGTATTCAGCAATTTCCATGAGTAGGGAACAAAATCTAATTATACTGAAACATGTAAAAGATAGGCAGAGGTACATATATTATATATATCACCAGTCAATAGCTTAGTCTCATACATGTACATAGTAAGCCTGTGAATCCTATTCTACTTTGTCAGCCTAACAGGGTCGATAAATGGGGCATTAATTGTATCTATGTGTCAAAATAGATGTATTTACATACAATTGAACTCAAATTATTGAGTATTTATCTTTTTCGAATTATACCCATTTTGTACGAATTTTATGAATGTATCTTAACAACCAGCTGAGAGCTCATAACCTGTTAATTTTTAGATAACCACTTTTTATTTTGTGTTCATACATACATGTAAACTATGCCTTTGTCATTATCAGAGGGTAGACATTTATATTAACAGCAAAAGTATAAAAGAAGTTACAAATAAACAAAGCTAAATTTATTAAAGCACAGTGTACAGCATCTGTAAAGACTTAATAAGAAGACAGACCTAAAAGTTACAGGGTAAATGTAACTTATGTGAGTGTAATTGTGCCAGAATTATCTCGCCTAATTTTATACCTACAATTGTAGGTTAATATTCAACTGTGCATGATGATATATATGTAGGTAGCCTTGTTTATTGAACTACTTTAATACTCGTACTGTATTTAACCTCTCCTCTTCATAGTCAACTAACACATGATGATACATGTATAGAAACAGTGTGATCTATCACAAAATAATCCAGAAATCAACAGTTGATGGTAATACCCACTTCTAAATGCGGTTCAAATCTAAAACCAGCTTATAAGGTTATCATTTGAAAACATATTTGAACAATATTTGCTAAAAGTCTTTTTAGTCAATTTACACCTGATGACGATACAGGCATACATGATACGTATCGAAATGTTGTTCCATCACCAAAGAAGAAGTGGTTATCCAGATATTATATATGTACATCTAGTTAAGTAATATTTGCTAAATATTGGATGGAATTCCTGACTTTCCAAGAACCACCCCCACAGATCATGAAACCATACATCCATAGTTAGAGTGAAATCCCATGTCTTGGAGAGAACTTTGAAAATAATGTATGGGTCGTAATGGGATTTGGATAGGAATGTGTGTCTGTGACCTTACATGATGTGGTCAGGAGAAATGTGACATTCTACCAAGGAGTGCTACAAAACTGTACATCTTCCACTGTCTTATCTGAAGATTTATTTTAATACTGTGTGTAAATGAAGACATCTGGTTGTGGCATGTAGCATTGTTAGAGAATGGTGAATTGGACTGATCTCAGATGATAGATCTCATCGTTAAGGGCTTGTGTAGCAAATCCCAGGTGAAAACCTCTAATTGGGCTCTAATCAATCACTGGCCTTTATTCACAAAGATCACCCTTGATCTAACTGAAAACCATTATCTTTCACACAGAAACTGTTGATTGTTTAGGTTGGTTTAAGGCCATGATGAAAGCTATTTCACTGAAAAGATGGCAAATAACAAGGCAAACCATATTTTAAAAGTATAACTTTAGTCATTATAGGACCAGAAAGGGGCCTTGACAACAAAATCACAATTTTAGTGTTTTCAGGCACTCTGTTTCAATGGAATTTAACATAGGAAAGATATGAAATATATCAAACCCCATACCCTCGTTCATTGGAGTCTGGATTTCTGACACAATAATCCTCGCTGGAATTTTATAATTAAAGGGGACTAGTCTGGAATTGGCAGCATTATGGCAATATCTGAATGACAGGCATTTGGTTTGTAAGTTCAAGTATACAGTAGTTTAAAACAGATCTATAATATCAGCCTTATGGATTATTTCATGCACTTAGAGCAGGAGCCTTATGATATCAAATGTTGGGGAAAGTAGGACTCAATACGGTTGGTTTGTTTGTTTGATTGGGGGTTTACGCCAACTTTAGGCTATTTCACTCACATGACAGTGTGCCAGCCCAATGGGTGGACAATACAATACAATGGTGCCTATCATACCACAATATCACCCTGTAAGATGTACATGTAGCATAGGCACAGAGTATGAAGTAAAACATTAAAGAACTCAACTGGCAATGTCTGTCTTCCAGATTGATTAAAATATAGACAAGGTTGCACGCAACAAAGCATCTGGCAAAGTTAATGCTACCTACATGTATAGTCAAATCTATCAGTACTAAACACAAGTAATTATTTGATAAGGATAACATTTAATTTAATGGTGGAGGATGTTTCAGCTTACAATGTGGATACATGTACTTACACCCTTTTTACGACGTCAGTATCAGAAATCAAATTGCATTAGTGAAAGTAACAATCTGAACTACCAGTAAACCCAGTAGAGACCTGGAATATTATCAGTTGTGTGATAGGGGGTTGTCAGTATCAGAAATCAAATTGCATTAGTGAAAGTAACAATCTGAACTACCAGTAGAGACCTGGAATATTATCAGTTGTGTGATAGGGGGTTACGGTTACCATTATTTCACTAATATCATTGTATGCCAGCCCCGAGGCTGAGGGGGGGGGG
>JAQQZZ010086501.1:0-18391 GCA_030265115.1 Mopalia vespertina
CCCCCCCCCCCCCCCCCCCCCCCCCCCCCCCCCCCCCCCCCCCCCCCCCCCCCCCCCCCCCCCCCCCCCCCCCACCTTGCTTTGAAATAATGTAGTTGAGCCGTATCGGTTTTCTTAAAACTAGATTAACCCTGTTTTACCGTATCATTACCAACAAGTAAAATACAACATGAATGAGATATTCGTATAGGGTTGGGATGAAGCTGTTTACGTTTACACTTTTTACATTTATTTAAGCCAACACGCACGTTTACATTACCTTATTGTCGGTAAATTAGAGGAATAATAGTGTATTTTGTCTCTACTTGATGGATTGAACTGTGCCTCATTAAATATTAAATTTAGACAGCATAGTAGGAAAGTGATTGATGAAGATACGGGGTATAGGAGATACCCATTACCGTATCAATCACCGGTTAAAAGGTGTATCGCATGGGGCCGTCTACAGGGTGGTTCAGGATTAACTAGAGCAGTAATCAATCAAAACGGCCTCAAGGGTTTCAACAAGCCAGCCTCGGCTTATTCTTGTCCAACAAGGCTCAATGAGACATCAGACGAATTATTAATTATGAAAACAAATACCGTCATTATAAAGAAATCAATATGAAAAATTAAATAAACAGAGACTACTATTACAACGAACATAACACTATTTCGTTACGGTTTAGTAAAATCGTAAAGGTGTGTCAATATATATAGTTATCGACTTCCCTGTGTGATCACTTTCTAGAAATATATATTTTGTTAGTTCAGTTTTAACTGGAAACCAAACAAAGCAACCCCCAGGATATGAATCAGCCTCCTACGTCAACTTATTCCTGTTCAACAAGACTCAGTGAAGTCAAATAAAATTGTTTATATAGATAACACCTTCTTTGTTTATTGTTTTTGTAAATGTCGTACAATACGTAACTATTGTACAATGCACATATCTGTGATTCTTGTGTGAACATGTAAGTTTATTTAAGTAGATTTTCAAGAAACGGAATCTTCAGTTGTCAAAAATCGTCTACAACAACAACATGCGCTTATGTGGCGTAGTCGGCTAAACACAGGTAAGTTAGGTCTGAATGTGACATTGACGCCGAAACAGCTCCCAACCATGGACCGCTTCAATAATGATATCATAATGTTGATATGAAGGAAAACTTCATGTAGCCCTGGTGCTTTCTGAACTAAAGAGGAATAGGAAGCCGATATGTTTGTGAAGTCTTTGCATTGTGCTGTGAGTGTCCTGCATTTGTCTTGTGATGCTTTTGTTTATTGCCAGTGGTGTCGGGCGTGGTTTCCTTCACCCAGTGGGCTGACACGCCGTCGTGTGAGTGAAATAACCTTAAGTACGGCGTTAAACCCCAATCAAACAAACAAACAAACCACAAAAACATTAAACCATTAATAGACACGTCACTAAATTTTCCATTTTTTTTTTGTTATTTTGTTTTAATTGTACATTTCCTGTGGGGAAAATAGACTGATGAATCCAAATGTTTCCATTAGTATACAGTTGCATTTGTGTATTCTTCCATTATAATTTAGATAGCATAGTAGAACAAAAAATGATGACGAGCATATAATGTATAGGAGATAGGCGTTACATCATCAATCATATGTGAAAACACGTTAAAAGCTTCTCATCCGAAACAGGCCTCATGCAAGAGAGTTCTGTTGTAAATACAACCACAATTGATAAGCTTCATCTGTAATATCCGAATTTGTCATAAATTTAATTAATGCACTATCCTTCATATGTGTGTGTTGTGCAACACTTGTCCACTAAAACAAATACTAAATTAATGTTATTATATGTTCATGGTCTTAAAAAAACATTGAAAAAAAGAAGAAGATATTTATCATCCGTAGTTAAGTAAAAAGAAATAGATAATGTTTTGAACGATTTGGCATTGAACAGTCCGACAGGGATTGCTGGAAAAAAATGACATATTAATCCGTTTGGTACGTATGCCAATAGTGATCATACTGATACCCCGATATGTAACCTTCATACAGTGGCGTAGCGGAGACTGCGCCCGCGGCAGAACAGACATTTTTGTCAACCTAATTGGACATATTCATCACTTAATGGAGGGAACAAATTGTCATAGTATTCACATAAATCATTGATTATCTAGTCAAATGGTGCGCATGCTATGTGATAATCATGGACTTGTCTCCAACAACATTCAGAACTCCTGTCTGTGGTTGTTTTCACCCATTTTAAAATGACACATAGCCACGTAGTAGGCCGGGTGGCTAAGTGGTCCTAGGTGGTCTAAGTGGCCGGTATTGACTGCTGGAGATTCGGTGCCTGACTATAAGGGTCGTGGTTTCAACCTGCAAAATTTTCTGAACTAGAATCTGTTCAGACTAAGAAAGTGTTATCCCTTAATGCCGAAAATATTGACATATAGCCAATCCGAGGTGACAAGGTTTACACGAGAATTAGTAAGTGTCTGATGATACCTAGTCAAGTATAATCTGAAACTAGCCGAGATAACTTCCATCTTCAAATTGACCTTTCGTGATATAACGGATGAGTCTGTGTCTACAGGCATTGCAATTTTTGTTCTACTAAAATCGTATTTTAATAATATCTGCTAATCCAGTTCTGTCAACAGCCAACAGTCCTATTTCTCTATGATTTAATGTCAGACATCAGATGTGACCATCTGCTTATGTGGAAAAGGACCAATGACATTATTGTTGGATATATATATATATTTTTAAAGACACATGTATGTTTACATGTATCAATTAAACTGGTAAAATACTTCTTCCCTCACCACCACCTCCCTCAACACCACCACAACTACCATTATCACCGCCACCATCATCACCGCCTCCCTCACCACCACCACAACTACCATTACCACCGCCACCATCATCACCACCGCTATCACCGCCACCAAACATCCACCATCACTTCTATCACTTAAACCAGATATTTATAAACAATGTACAATAATAATTCCAAATAGTCCTTTTTTTAGATTTGGTTTATTTTAACCTGTACGCAAGTATCAGTGTGTTCTAGACATTTGTCTCATATTTTGTATACCATGTTAACCGGCAGTAATGTATCTCGATGTATCTTACCCTTGAGAACTCGAGATTAAGATCTGCTCTGAAAATTGTGTCTGAAAGTTTATACAGAACATACGATTGTTTCTATATTTGACATCTTTGTGCTAGTGTGATTTATGCAAATATTTGGTTTGAAATTGCTGCAATGATTCTCTTTAATATTGGTATCATTCTGAATTAAAATTGTGCATCGTTGTATCAGCTCGAAAGGTAAGGATGGAATCGATGGTTAAAAATTGGACACTGTTCTTTTGATCCAAGTAGTTTACTTGTGTCCGGCCTTCGCTTGGTTTGTTTGATTTCGGTTAAGGTCATACTCTAGAGTATTTCCCTAATATGACCAAGGAGTATCCATTTTTCACTTTGCCTTACACAAAACGGTGGAAAACCGGCAGGAAACCCCGTAAAACCCACCTGGGGATTGTCGGGGTCACATCATGCGACTCCCCCATATATCGAGTTATACTGCCAAGTATTCTATTAGAATATTTTCTGGTAGACAGAACTTGGTGCGATTGGGCATGTCGTTAATGTAAGGCGAACTCAAGAATGGATTTGCATGATAAAGTATCTTAATCTACCTAGACACCTGTCAGTCAATTCACATAGTTAAATACTGTAATAATGTCAGTATTATTATGTCATACATAAGCCTATCTTCAAGGGATAGAACAAGCCCCCTGGCGGTTTTATTTCCACCATAGTATCTATTGTTAGTGTTTTAATCTGTGATATATTTTATGGTGAATAAAAATTCAATTCAATTCAAATAAGGTTAGTGAAATGTACGAGATTTCTGTTCACAACAAGTATATACCTGCGTTGGTTTGTCAATCCACTTAACCCACCACCTTAGTAATATAATATGTGATTATAAAAGCAGAGTGTGGTGACACACACAAATCGATATCATTTATTGACGCTTTCACTCAGGCTCTATTTTAACAGTTAGAATTGATCGCAGCGGTGTAACAATTCTGTATTCGTTGTGAAATTCCTTCTGGCTATTATTCCAGTCAGCATTGGACGGTCGAATACGATTTGTTTGTCGTAGAATCGTCTCTAAGCAAACAGAATCACTGCCAGTCTATAGCAAGCGTCAACACATCACCACTAGCTTTGCAGAGGCCATAATTGAATATATGACCCGGACTATTGACACTGTGATAAATGAAACCCGCCTGACGATCCTATTGGCTTAGAACACCAGCTGCAGTGCAATATCCGGTGTTTTATAAGACAGAGCTCACGACCAGGAGAAAAGTCCCAAAGCAAATCGTCCTTTCAATTCTTATTTTTCATTTCCCGATGTTTACTTACAATTGATTCTGGTTGCCTTGGCTTTACCAAACGATTTCCTGCACGGCTAGATCGCATTATGTGAGTATTATATGCGTTTGGGGATTATCTAACCACTTGAGTAACATTGGTATATGTTGTACAAAAAACGTGTATAGACACATGTTACATTTATCTATGCCAAGTACATCGTGAAATGTAGTGGTTCTCTTTTAATAGCTGGCAATCTTGCGAAGGGTTAAACATTTCGAGTGTATTTTTTCACAGTTCTGGTAGAAAAGCAGAACTAAGAACAGAACTACAGGTTTTATGGCTGTGTTAGTTTGGGTATTGGAATAGGCCGTCATGTAAGCGTGATGTCATTGAGCACGGCGCTTAACATAAATCAATCACTAGCTCACTCACTCACTCACTCACTCACTCACTCAGCCACTCAGTCAGTCAACCAGCTAGCTAGCCAATCAGTCAGCCAGCCCTTCCGTCCGTCCGCCCAGTCGTCAGTTGGTCGGGCGGGCGTCAGTCAGTCAGTCAGTCCTGTGTTGCTCTAGTGAATAATAAAACGGGAACATGTGTAAAGGTTATGTACTCTTGCAGTCGATTTTTTAAATTGATCTATTTGTCACAATTGTCAAGTTTGTATCCTGGTGCTCAAGGCCATTTCTATACGCTTTGTTTATTCAGATATATCTCAATTAGGAATATCATTAATTATAGAACATTGACATTTCTGCTCATGGGATATGTTACATCTAACTGATATACTATTTCCTTCCCAATCACTATAAAGATATGTCGATTAGGAGTGGATTTAATAATAGAAAGTTCATATTTCTGTAAACAAACATACAGAAAAAGAGCAAAAATACACCCCGAATCTAAGCTGATTCCTTCTAATCCCTTTTCGATGTACTGTCCACGGGTTCGAGTCAGCCTGCAGACTATCAGGTATATGAGTGGGTCAAACGATGTGGCTCCGGCGATCGCGGAGGTGCTCTTTACGATTTTCCACCGTTTTTAAGCAAGGAACAGTGTGGTGTGACAATCTGTTGTCAAATAACTAAAATACCCTTGAGTACGACGTTAAACACCAAACAATCAGGGGCTTTGCTATGTGATGTCGAAAGTGCATGATTGTATTTTGGAACATGGCATACTTGTCGCTAACCACTACTCCTCTGAAAATGTCATAGCGCCGCTAGTTTAAATCTGACCGTAAAAGAACGCCTGTACTGTGGAATATTCAACATATTTTTCCGTGGACATCAGTCTGCTATGACGTCATTAATGAAACATATATCCCATGTGTAAGTGTACACAAGATTCCGGTGTCCGTGATACTGTCGCATTTGTTTTTTTATTATTAATAAACTATGAACTCCGATCAGTAGGCTCTCCCGTTAAAGTACATTAACAGACTTTTATAGGTAATACAGACTCGATGCAAGCGATAGTGTTTCTAGAATTAACATTAGGAAATAAGCTTTGTTTCTTTGTTGAATATGTACATTAAAAGCAGTATAATTAAGGTATGTTTTCACGTATAGGGTTTGTACAGAATTCCATACACGGCCATGTTAATTAACAAGTTCTCTCTTAACAGGTCCGAATTTCGTGTTATTTCAATTGGAAATGGGTCAGTACTTGGTATTTTCGGAATAGTATTTAATACACCAAGAAGAAGACAACAAGTCAGGGTACTAGCAATATAGATACGCTAAAAACATTGCACAAAGCCAGTCATAAAACGTCACACCCACACATTTCACACGAAACTTACTCACGGATCTGTACCCCATTACAAATGTAGAGCTCCGGGATTGTATTTGTCCCAAAATTTGTCGTTTAGGCAATTTCATTGCATGGTTTGGTTTAATTTGCGACGCTGGTAAAATTCGGTCCACGACCCCGCCAAATAACATGCTATATTTTGGGCCATAAGAATAATAAAATATAAGATGACCGAAAATGACGAGAAACGTCGAGAGTTAGTTTATGTTTCAGTATTGATATAAAATTAACAGACACATAAACCTGGCTCTTACTGCTACTACTAGATTTAATAATTTTTGAAAAATGATTATCCGATGATCACAAGAGTCGATGGTATTAATGTAATTTAAGTAGCGGCGTCCGTGGCGAAGTGATCTGGAGTTTACGATCCATAGAGAACACGCTCTGGGTGAACAAATTCCCCTCACCTCTTGGGTCGCGATTCACGCGGACCGCTTGTGGGTTGGTATGCCAGCAACCACCAGAAGGTCGTGGGTTTTCTGGTTTATACTAGCTTTCCTCCTACAATTAGGCCAGCCAGTGATCTTTTATCCAGTTAATCTATCAACGGAAAAATAAGCATAAACGGAAAACGTTGTGTTTAGTTTTCGTGCAGTTTTAGTGGCACACAAGAAGAATTGCGCGTTATTAAGAAGATGTTTACAAAAAAATTACTAGGACTGGAGACACGGTAGAAGTCACTTACTTGCAGAAAAATATAAACAACATACGTTCTTTAGCAAATCGTGGACCAACGAAATCAAAATAAAAATACATTTGAAATTATTCTGGAACTATTTTTTCCAGCAAATATATTAAAGTGCAGAAGTATGTGTTATTGGATTTTGAAAGCTGCATGGTGGAATTAAATCCCGTAGGAAGTAGGCATTTTATTTTTAGCCATTAAAACAGCCCACAAGTTTTTTTTAATTTGATAGGATATTATATATCGGACACGGAGACTCCATGTCGTTTGATCCTAAATGCCATCTGATATAAATTCACATTAAACTAGGTATGAATATTGGATTTGTATTACTAGCACTCCACAAATAATACCTACGCATGTGTTGTAATACTAACAATGCTCCATCTATCGGCGTATATTGCTTTGGGAACTCTCAGGTGACAATAAATAATAAATTTGTGTCGGTATCACACAAAGTTAGAACCCCCAAAACGAGAGTAGTACTCAGAGAAATCCGAAGAATGCAATTTAGTAATAGAAAAAGTCAATAATGCCCTTGGCATTTAAGTTTATATATTGCAATAACATTTGTTTATCTGACATCAATGCGTTGGTAACATGTTTAGTTGAAAACCATTTAAATAATGATTAGTGGCTTAGTGGTATCGTGTGTGCTTACTAATCCTACTTCCGAATCCGTCTGTCGACCACCAGATATAGCAGTCCCACTATGTGGCTCAGGTAATCGCGGGGGTGGTTTTCACGAGGTTTCTTCCCGGTTTTCCACCGTAATTTATAGGCAAGGAGAGTTGTGAAGTGGACAATCCGTCGTCATATGAGTGAAATACCCTTAAGTACGACGTTAAAACACAACCAATCAAACGAACAAACAAACAATCAAACTTTTGGAATTCTTGCCAGGTACAGCAAAAATAATCGCCTCAATTCATACGCGATCGCAAAGCATTTCCACATGTTTCGAGGGATTGTTATTGTCCTATAACGATATTAACTTTGTTACACATGTACGATTGTGTAATGTATATTTCATCTTGTAAGACTTCCGCGTAGCTTTATTTTTTATTGGGGCCTTTGGGTAAAGGCAGTTCGTTTGAAGACTAGCAATACTGTCAATCAATCAATCATTTTTTATTGGTGACAACCGCTATGATCTTCACTCTGTTCTCCAACTGAAGCTGTTTTCAAAACGAATATTCTGCAAAAGGCTTTAGCATCACGTCACACCTAACGAAAACGACGCTAATTGCTTGACAACTGGGGCAAGAGTTGGAAACAAACACCATTTTGATCTGACAGTATAGAGAGGACGTATTTTCAACAAGATTCATCGAATAGAAACATTCAATTTTGCCAATGTATGTATTTACTTTAAGAAAAGAAACAAAGGAATTAATTCTAGACACACAAAAACTACACAGATCGCTACATGAGTACAGGTCAACCTATGACTCAACATGATACATGTAATTCCCCGAAACGTTCGTTTTTCAAACGTTGATTACCAGGGCTTCAAAACTTAAAACCTACAATTGAATTTGTGTATTGATGTATCGGAGATTTACTCTGTTGATTTGGTCCTGTTGAGTCATAAGCCTTTTAACACTAAGTTGACAATCGTATACACGCGTTGTCCGGAGAATAAAGATATTCATCTTTATTCGCCCCCCCCTGTCCCCCCTGCATTACAACGGCAGTATCGCAGACATTAACTAGTGCTTTAAACAAATACAAATATCTATTATCCACAATTTTGTTAATCGTTACTCAAGAGCTCCACACTAAAGCATATGTATCTCAGCATTGTTGTCATCAGCGGCGTCGCTAAGGCGGCCATAACGACTTCACACACAAGTACCCGGATGTGTAAAGCCTTCATTGAAGGGCTCTTCTTCAGGCAGCGAATTTAGCAAAACTAATATATTGTGATGAAGAAAACGAACAAATGTCTGATACAAATGATGAACATAGACTGCAAACAATTCGTATGGTAATTAGCCCGTACCAATATCAGCCCCAGGTCAAGGAAAGTTACAGGGACAATTTTAAATTTATCGAAGGATTGAATATTTATAATTGTATTAAAATTTCAGCCTTCAAAGTTTCATAAAGAAATTTGACATGCAATAGTCTCTCCATAAACACATCAAAGACAATGCGACACAAGCTTTGAGCATTCTGTATATATTTATGGACGACAACGTGAAAACATCTACCGAATAGCTCGAATAAAAATCTGGAGAATATCAAAATGGCGGCGATCTTTCTATGGATATGAGTCACGTGTTGTATTCCCTTGGTGACGTCACTCGCTAATCGTTGAACAGTCCGTGTTGACAAAGGTCGGATGTTCGAAACCCAATTTCTCAACAAGTGCGCCAGTTTTTTTTTAATGAAAAAAGTTACAACTGGTCCAGTGAATGTTGAACTATTTTTTGTATAAAAATTCTCGTTGTCAACAATTTGGGACTACCTTTAAAGTCTTGCTTAACTCGATGTACTTATAGTTATGTAAAAGCTGGGATATATCCCAGGTTAAAGTAATTACATTTGGAAAAACAAAGCACCAAAAATGCACTGTATTTTTTATGTTGATATTAATTCTATTTGCGATAAGTTCTTCGAATTTACATATCTGTAATCCTGTGCATCCTAGCTTTTCAAACGTGTATACATACATTATGTTCCTACCTATAGTCTGCCTCATAATGGGTTTAGAAACATATTTGCCTCAAAGAAGTCCAGCGATATTTTACACCAGACGTTTTGTAACCAACGATTATCAGTATGGCAGTGTCGGGCTTCCGTAGTACCATTGAGGTAATGTTCAGTAGTCTGGACAGAGAATAAAGTATGTGTAGAATAGAACATTAGCCAACTAGAAACGGTTGTAATAGTCCAAAGTAAATACATCAGCCTAGCATTAATCGATTTTAGCATGGATGTTACATTGGATGTAAACACCAAACTGTCTTGTTTATGGCTTTGTGCGAGACAGCAACATGCTATAAAATCGTTTCCCTGATATGTTGACATTTAAATTCTTGGCATATTTTAGGGATGATGTATCCAAGGTTGAAATTAGCAAGACATATGCTGATTTCTGGTTGTTATGCCAAATTACATAGATATCTGTGATTCATTTCCGTAAATGATTGATTAATTAATTGATAAATTGTTTGAAACATTGATTAGTGTTTAGCCTTGTGCTCAATGTATTTCAATCATTGAAGGCAACGTTCTGCAAAAGATTTTTCGGTTTTATTTGGGGAGTGTGTGTGCGTGTGTGCCGAGGGAGAGCACGAATGACTTACTCGCTAATGCGGGCCATTTGTGCTAATGGTTGGAATGTGTTTAAAAGAAATATGAAGAAAAAAAACCCCAAAACAAATAAATAATAAAATAAATAAATGAATGAATGAAAAAAAAAAAGGAAATTTAAAAAAAATGACAATATGTTCTCAACTGAAATAACGCGGAATGTGGCCTAAACATTAATGAATGAATCATGCAATAACTCGTCAATGCGGGAGATGGTGGTGGGGGTAAAGTTGATATTTAAACGAAACACAAGGCTTTTGTAAATACGACGTTCACACACAATTGTAAAAATGGCTTCCGGTCGTTTGTATTCTGTTTAAAATGAATGTACAAAAGTTGTGCCAATTGCACCTGTATATCGAAGATTAAATTAATTAATATTAAAATATGAGACACGACTGGTACACATTTTCATAAACGCACACAATTATACTAACAGACCAGATCACTGACTCCAATTAATAAGTTAGCGCCACACCGTGTCCACGATTGGACTGATTAACGCCGTCCAATATACAGCAGACTCGAAGCAACCCTAAGACCATAGGCATTCAATGAAAGTTATTCGTCAACAGTATATATCACAAAGTTTCTTCTAAGAATTATATCCTTTACCGGAAATGTAAATACGTCATATAAATGAAATACCATACACACGGTATTGAACTCAAATCAGACAAATAGATCAAGGTGACCCGACTCTTTTTATCTACCGTTTGGAGTAACATTCACTTGGTCTTTAACATACAAAGGCTTAGATGCGAATAAGCATTTTATTGAATAAATGAATTCGATATACAGTCAATAGAGATACGATGTCCAGCCATACGAAACCTTTAGAAATAAGGCCTTTCTCTGAATGAAAAATAATATTGAATCTGTATGGCCTCTTGTCTCGCCACAAAACATTCTGTCCTGTCCATTCAATACTCAACAATGGGCGGTTCCCAACTGGGAGCGACCCATGCATGTCCCGCCAAAAATCGTTCTCAAATCGGGAAGACATTTTAAATCGACAAAAAGCGAGTAGGGTACTAAAAACAAATGATTGATTTTGACGTGAATATGGACATTAAATGGTCGTTTTATGGGTCATTATAACCCACAAGTGTTCAAGGAAGACAACGAAATAGTTTAAATTAGGGCAAGGCCATAGAATAATTTTTATATATTGGAAGATTACGTGCAGAAATGTGATAGCGTTCGCTTATTTCTAAAGGTATAAAGGAAGACTCCGGGAGCGTAGCTAACAATGGCTAAGCTGTGAAGGTTTGGGATTTGTGGTAATTGTAATCAACTTGCCAGAAATTGGCATACCAATACATCTGTCAACAAATACACTTAATTAACCAGTCTGTTGATTTTGCAATCGACGTACTTGAATTTGATGTATATCGTCACAGTGCTATGGTTGAACTCGGTCTCAACAAGTCCCATATTTGGCCATTGGTTTCTGCATGGGGAATCGTGTAGCATGTGGCTCTCTGAGCCAAGGAAGAAAAACGAAGCTTCATTTTCTAATAGTTTAACATGTTTTGCATTACTGCGATCTTTTTGTTCATTGGCATTGTTTGCTGCCAACGATGATGAAGAGGGATGTAATTTCTTCGGCTGGTTAGCCACACTGGTTGCAAGACAACTGTCTTGTAAATGGATAGCCTGAACAGATGCCTTTGAGACTGGCGTGTGGTTTTTGTGAATATTTCAACCTAGTGTCACCCAAAGTAATATGTGTGCGAATATGTATTTATTTTTTTAATATATTATTTGTTGTTTTATTTCTGTATTTTTATTATCTTTTTTTTAAATGTAAAAATGTATGAACGAAAACAAAATGTTTAATACTTTTTAAAACGTAAAAAAATAATATTTGATGTATGTCAACAGCAATCAGTTTTAATATATGCTTTAACAAGAATAACTGCTACACAGTTAATATTTTTAACGTGTGTATGTTGTCAAAATATGTTTAATTGTATTTCGTGTTATAGTCGGCATAAGAAGCGCCAACCTAGTGTTATCTCGTTTTCAATATACCCGGCGATAAATACAGATTGATTTTATTTGTGTGAATAAATTCCTTTAACAGAAGGAAAAGGCAAGCTATGAGATTGAAAGATTATTTTAAAAGCCTGGTATAGACAAACCCGTAATTTTATTATTCGCTTACTCTATATTACGTGCCACAGACTAACACTCCAACTTAAACGTAAGATAAACGATGAACAGAGATATACATTCCTTAATAAAGTTTCTACGTTGAACCGTTTTCGAGAAACAAGCAAGTTTCTATGTAGAATCAAGTCAAATATTCCAGTGTGATACACATTTACTGTATTCATCATTTGACTACACCTCAACATATGATAAAAAATTATAATACCCCCCACCCCTCCCCCTCACAGTGGGGAGATTTTTTATCGTGATAATCAACAATTTGTCTGTTTAATATGCTCATTACAAAAAAAATAAATTAAAAGCTCAAATATAACTTTTTGTAATAAGAATTTCGAATTTTGTTTTTTACCATCAGCTTTAAATTAAAAGGAATAAACAAATGTGTCTATCTGAGCCCAAGGGGCCAGCAAGATCTTAAGACAATGGTATTTTGTGGAATAATAAAGTTATTTAAATAAACAAATATTTTATTTGATCGGCCTCCGAATGAACCAGAAGTGTGGCATGCATTGCCAAAGTCAGTCTGTCGCCCACGATATGAGTGAGCTTGATTGGACTTAGCACTTGCTGACATTTGCTTCGTTTTATTAGCAGAGTTAATTAATTTAACGCTAGCGAGTCACCGAACCACACAACCACTCAAATCAATACATGCAGTTGTACCAGAGTAAGCCCTTAACTCAGCATACAAGGAGAATATTTAAACATTAAATTGAAAATTTCCCCGGCTTGTCCATATATTTCTTCCATTTATATGGAATGGGCTCTTGTCCTATTGTCTAGGCAATGTAAATAGTGTGCTGCACGACTGATATGCCATCGATCGGCCATCACAGGACAAAGGTGTTGAGGTAATATAACGTTGCATGTGTTGACGGCAGCAAGTAACAATGAGTTTTGATTCCATCAAGCAAGGAACATTCACCTAACTGGATTTCCAGCGTTTTTCTTAATAGTTGTCAAAAAAATAAGGCATAATATCGCCAAGAGAGTGCATGCCCCTTTTTAACATGGAATTAACTGGTACATCCGTCCTGTAAGATATGGCGTCAGTTTGAGTGCTATGTTTGGAGTTAATGTTAGGGTTAAGTTTAGTGTTAAGTTTAGGGTTAAGTTTAGTGTTAAGTTTAGGGTTAAGTTTATGGTTAAGTTTAGTGTTAAGTTTAGGGTTAAGTTGATGGTTAAGTTTATGGTTAAGTTTAGTGTTAAGTTTAGGGTTAAGTTTAGGGTTAAGTTTAGTGTTAAGTTTAGGGTTAAGTTTAGTGTTAAGTTTAGTGTTAAGTTTACTGTAAGTGTTATGGTTAGGTATAATATTAACCCTAATCCAGAACAAAGAATTCACGTTTTGTCTTACGGGACGGATATACCAGCTAACTGTTGTCATTCGGTTTTCCAGAAAACAGAGCGTGGGAATAGAGATTCTATATGTGATTTGAGTGATCATCTGTCTTGGTTCGGTTTGGAAATGATACAGCGATGTCTCGTCAGTGGTCAAAACACCCGGTTGAACTTCTCTGGATCAGCCTTAAAACGGTTAATATATTGACGTGATATGTTGCACATGATTCGCTTAAGCTTTTGACTCCGGTGCCAGATGTGTATGCACCCAGTCCGTAGCGCACGTACTTATCATCGGTCGGAAGTGAATGGGTCTTGTCAATCTTTCGCTTATATCAAGAAGTCCTTTCTGTTTTGGTTGTTGTACTGTTGTCCCCAAAAAGTGGGTTGGGAAGAGAATGGTCATACAATTAATTTCAAATGATTCAAAATTAAAACAACAACAACACACAAACGAATGAGTAGCGATTCAATCCGGAGGCATTTAGTGGGAGGTATATAATTCACAAAGTCACACTTTATCTAACCGTGTTGTCAGTCAATTCAAATTTCCTATTGTTTAAGTTATAAAAAGTAGTCCTTTGACATTTACGCCTGCTGTATAACTACTCACAGCGTTGATCCAAACTTGAATAGTCCGTCAATACCGTCAAAGTCTGGACGGAAGAGAGAATGATTTTATTTATATATTATGATGGTAAGAATACCTGGCTGAGGCCTCTTTATTCATGCATCTGTCACGACAGGGGAATACACATTTTCTCATAAAATATCTCCAGTGTCAGCATCTTGTCGCGTTGTATGACGGGAATGTCCTGTATCCTCCAGCCGCTTCCGGTAATTTTCTGTGGCAAGCCGTTATGGTGACGACCACGTTCAAGTCCACCTCTGCAATCTTGTATTCCGAATTTCACTGGGAAAAGCACCATTATGATACAAACGTTCGGCCTAACTGCTGGTGTTACCTTTGGTGTACTACATACATGCATATAAAATAGGATGTAATTTTTCGAGAGGTTTTCGCATTCAGTTTATAACGACAAGCGAAAGCGCGACGAAAAATACTTGATACATAATTATAAAATGTGACCCACTTCAGCAAAATACGGACTAAGTCGCAAGTCATTGTTTTGAGTATTGAGCTAAAGGTAAAAATGGCATATCAGATCAATATTAAGATTTTAGCGAAAATAAACTGAAGCAACTGTGGAAATTTTGGTGTACTTTAAGGTTAGGTTGCTATGAACTTTGAATGTTTGTCTTTCCAAAACAATCATCGAACTTTGAAGCCAGTTTTCTCAAAAATTGTATCCGGTTACAAAGGCCATCTTTGTCCTACTTAAATAGCTTCAGTTTTGGAGATATTATAGCATATTAAATATCATTTCAAAGGTAATTCAAAGCTCTTTTTAAATAAACCAATAACTACTGTTTTAAATTTTGTGCGACTTAGTCCGTTTTTTGCTGGAGCGGGTCACAAATTATATTTCTTAGCGATCAGAGGTAATACGTGTATCTCAATCATCACAGAAATGAGAAATGCAAGTAAATAATGTGCATATGGTTTATACATAGGCCTAACTAACAATGGACATTTATGGGAGAAATAACTTTAATAAAAGTATGTACCTGCTATAAAGTTGTCAACCACAGTAGTTAAAATATCAGGCAATATTCCGGGTTCATTTCCCGCGGGAATCATACAAATATTCTCTTGACACATTTCTAGAAAATATGCATACGGCGGCTTTGCTCTTGTAAACACTATGTCCTTTTAGGTCGTGCAATTGCTGACCTTTTCGTTGACCTTTGGAATCGCAGTTCGATGTGAAATCCATGCCAGACACATTCAATTTCAATTACATTAATGGACACCGTCTAGAGACATTTGATGATTGATTGAAAGGCTTAATGTAAGACTGTAGCGGTAGGGAAATTATGTTTTCCTTTTACAACGAATGGTATGGTAATGAATGTCAGCATGTCACACAGCAATTGGTTTATTTGAGGAGGATTTTTTTTAAGATAGCTCACGGTCAGGAGACAAGTAGAGGATAACGTGTTCTTGGTTTGAAAAGATTCTAGTTCAGACCCGTCCTGGAACCCAGCCACTCAACCTTTTCATAGACGATCGGTTGGCTGAGTGGCCAGCCTTCTCTGCTGGTGGTTTGGTGCATTAATCGAATGGTTGTGGGTTCGATTTCACGTCGGGTCGCATCCTGGTAAATTTGTTAAAACTAGAATCTAGCCACATTTAGACTGCGTTGTACCCCTCCAAAAAAAAAATACAGTAGAAATCACTATTTTTCAAATTCCGAATAGAAATGTCATTGATGTGAACAAGGTGTAATAGGATGTTAATCTGATATAGTATATGAAAAGCCCGATAATCTGGTATTCATGTGCTTGAGAGATTCACGGGTAGTAGAACTACCATTAGAAACGAACGGAATTCGTATTAAATAAGAGCTAGTGCAGCAACGATCTTGTTCCTCCAACATACCAGTATATTGATTTTTAATCAATAGATAATGATGGGCATAGTTTTATTGGATAGGTAGTAAATCAATCCGACAAGCTACAAGTACACAGGTGGGTATACTGTCGTCTAAAAGTTTAAGAGCCCTCTGGCTAAGGACAGTTTGTTTGAAGAATAGCAATGCTATCTTTACTTAGCACTGGAGGAAAATTATCTTTCCAACATTATGGAAACGCTTCACATCTTGGTTATGCTAGTGGCAATTATTGTTGGAATGCACCGCCGTCATATTAGAGAAATACACTTAAGCATGGCGTAAAACGCCAATCAATCAATCAATCAATCATAAGTTTAAGAGATATAGAATATCCTCATTTGTTTTAATTAGCGGTTTGATTGTTGTCTCTGACATGACGAAGATCTCCACCAGTATATGGATGATTTGTCCGCAATCGAGGCCAGTTATACCAGTAATATGGATAGATCACAACGATACCCTGTCCTCTGGCTAATATTTTATATAAGCACTATCGCAACAAAATGGTAGAGCAAAGTTCCCCCTTATTATGTTAGTGTGGCTGTTTACTGTTAGAATGCACCGTCGCAATACGGGGTTTTCCGGTTATGACGTTACGACAACAGAGTGACGTCCCTTTGCGAAAGACCGTTACCGGTTTATGGCAAGGGATGGCAAATCCACGATTTTTAACATGGGCGGTATAGGGAATATTGCAAATTAAGAGGTAAACGTTAACAAAACCATATTAATTTCCTTTTCCCATAGCTAAAAATATTATTTTTTTGCAAAAGTTACAATTTTAAAGCTATATTTCCCTGAAAACCAACAACACGCAATGTTAAAGTATAGGCAGCCTGCCCTACAGCGCCATAAAGTGGCAACGTCATTTCGCAAAGGGACATCACTCTGTTGTCGTAACGTCATAACTCAAAACCTTCGTATTTAAATGAAATACCCATTGGCACGACTTTAAAGAGCATTCGATGACATTTTATTAGACAGGGCATTTTGTTATTCACACAAGTCTATATTATGGCCCCTCGTGACTGGCAGTTGAAAACGTTACAATGGTTATGATATAAGGGTAACCGGTGATGAATACCATTTTCTTGTAAAATGCACATTTATGAATTCTTTGAATAAAAACATTTCTGAAAATTTATTTTTAGTAAGCTCAATCAGTTTCATCTAATAACACTGACATTGTTGCCAGGAATGGTAATACGAAGGGATGATACGCTACAATGGCAAACTTATTCATTTTGCTATTTGTCTTAAAGGGCGGCGGAAGTAAATCCAAAGTGACTAATTTTTTCACAGAACAATTACTTTTGTCAACTTTAATTAAATAGAGGAAGTCGGAACTTCACTTTCGCTGAACAATACCGTCAGGCAAATAAATCACATCGATTGCGTAAGTTCCTGACGGAAGTCATTTTAATGACTCTTTATGAAATCCCTCTCTTTGTTTATATTTTTGAAGCTATATATATTTTTTAAATATGTGTTTTTGTCTTCTGTATGCAGCCAGGAGACTTCAACAATATTGGCCATTCTGCGGTTGTTTATTTTGTTCTGATAATTTGCGGGTGTTTGGTTTGGCCAAATTGTCCATCGGGCGCCAGTCGGGAAATAAAAGGGCAATTAGATGTGATAAGAGTTCCGCTCAGTGCACTTAAGCGAGCAGACAAAGGCGGTAATCGGATATAGAGCCCGTTAAACTAACTTACTAGGCAGGCCATTGTCAACATAAGCACAGACAAAAAATAACCACTGACGAAAACAAGTGTTATAAAGGACAAGACCAGCTATAATTTTGATTTTACAACGTGTTATTTTAAATTATATGCCAATATTTTATTGGTGCCAAATTCAGCATATCCAAAAAACAGCTATTCTAATTATCAGTAGTTACATCCGAGGTCCAGCAATACAACGGCTTTAGCATCATAGTAAATGGGGGTTTACAAACAGCAATTTTTATGCTAACATGTATATTATTTTGAAGCTCTGATCTTGCAACGTATTATCTCCGTATACACGGTCATGACAATCGTGTAAGACGAAATTGGTGAGTGCAGGCAAAGAGCTATAAAGTGAAGCATAAGGTATGTCATCTTCTGTAGCCAAGAGTTGTATTCCGAGCTACTCTGCATTACAACCCTTGGCGGATAATTCATATATAATCGGACTCGGCTTC